>JAHWXV010690435.1:0-11628 GCA_024586415.1 Phrixothrix hirtus | reverse complement strand
CCTAATCTGATGAAGCTTTAATAAGCGAAACGTTGTTATTTTTAAATATTTGACGATGAATTAAACTTCTAGAAGCAGAATGTATTGATTCTTAATTATCGTTGACTGGTATATCCCTACAAACTACAATATATAAATTCTATTTAATTTCTAAAGAATTAAAATTTATAAATTTGTAAAAGTGTAAATATCTTTTGTATACCAAAGTAATTATCTGGTAACTTTAATATTGTTTTAATTTTATTTTCCGACGACCACTACGAAAAATGGATAATTTCGCATACATTACTATCATTGAAAGTTGCACATTTCGCACAGCAACGAAACTGTGAAACGGTCATCACGTGGTCGTGTGAAATATATTTCACACTCTTACGTAGTAAGTTGCTATGGTTATTTAGCCAAGTCGGCGATGCTTATTTAAGTTTAGTTGACAAGTTATTACATCATTTTAAAAATTGTCATAAAATCTCTTTCAAATAATGGGTATTTCATATACAACTTTCAGCACTAGTTGTACAATATACCATTTCAGTACAGCCAGTTTGTATGTTCGGTTGCCTAAACTACTGTACTTTGACTGTGCTGATGACACTGTATAAGTATTTGTAAACAAAATAAATTGTTAGATTGTTTCTATTTAATTACAAACTAGAATTGTAACTATCTTTAGCTAAAATTGATAATAATATAATAATTGCACTGTTAAATTATACGATGAAATAATAGGTTTATAGCCTTATTCATATGTATGAATGGTTTTAGTGTAAGTTAAAATATAACGCTTCGTGAAGCGTAATTCTAGCTATGTCCAAGATACCCTAAATTGGTTAATAAATGATAAAATAATGCATATTTGTCATACCGTGCCTGATCATTTCCATGTCTATGAAGCCGACAAAAATTAGCATACCCAAAGTTGATTTAACTATCAATCTACCCTGGCGGTTTCTTTCTTAGCCATACTCTTTAAAATATGATAATGAATTTTTAAATGCCGAGGAAAAAAATATTACCAAGTAAAATAACATGATCCTTAAGTATCGCTTTGAATTATTAGTATTTTATTGCCTTAGTTATGCATTTATAATGACCGTTTAAAAATGGTTTCCGTCGATAATTAATTCGATATATACAGACCGCTGTGTTAGTTGTAAATACTCAAGAGGTCCTCAAACTGAACTTTCAATACATAATTTTTGTCTTGAATACTATACGGTATTCGATATAAAATAATGCATAGCAAATATTAATTCGTTAGGATGACATTTTAGTTTGTCGAGTAATAATAGGGTAGAGTCATAACTAACTGAATAACGTATTTAGTTGCATGAAACTAAATATATTTTAATGTTCGACTCTTCAAAAGCAGCACATCTATCCCAGAGGATAATTTTACCTTGTATCTAAAATTGGTTTCCAGCTGGAAATGATTGTCGTTAAACGAACAGACCTCACATGATAACTAGACACGACAAATATTGGTGTAATAGTTAATTACGCCGTTAGTGCCAAGTGTAACTGATTTATTGTTAAATACTGTTGTTGTTCATTCATTTCTTTGAGGGTGGTCTCCGATAAAATGCGTGACACATTTAATTAAACATATGTAATCCTGTTTTATTAATACGGTATCTTTGGTTTATTTTTTGGTAATTTAACTTCGTGTAAATGTGTCAAATTGTTTTTAAAGCAATCAGGCAATCATCAGAAAATGCAACAAGTATTCTAAGGTAATTGTGAAGGACACAATTTCCTTATAAGTAATAAGTTAGGAACTTGCAGTTAAAGGATTACTTTTGTATGATTATCCTATTAAATAGAAGTCAATAGAAATAGTTCGACTACATGTATGCATAAACGATAATGTTTATTATTAAATTTTGAAGTTGCATATTTTCGTAAGTTTTTTGAACTATTTCAATAGTTTATACCGTTTTAGAACTTAACAAGGTTTATTTATAATTCGTATTAATTAGTTTGCCCTCGTGTACGTTCTCAAATTAAACAGCAGTATTAACTGCTAAAATTATGAATCAAAGATTTAGGAAACAAATAACTAAATATATTCTTATAATTCTAAGGTAATTTAACTAACAAAATGTATGCCAGGAACCCCGCGTAAGTAAAAAGGTCATAAGTTGAATTATAATTAAGCCATAGCCACTTAGCTGCTACCGAGGGGTTAGCGTAAATTTTAAGATGATCTAAGCATCGACTAGTACTATATAATGCGTATTCTACCACGTTCAACGACAAAATCGTGTATTAATTAAGATTTATGGAACGTAATTGTTTCATTTGCTACACATGTTATACAAATTAATGACACATTACATAACTATTAATAAAGCTCCATTGAGTAACTCCCATTTTACCAAATAAGGATTCTAGTTTATTTAATATATATATCTGAACATGAATATTTTGTGTACAATAGAATGATGAAAATTTTAAAAAAATTTGCTATGTTTGTACAGTCCGTTTTGATAAAAGTTCACAATACAATGCTACCTTGAATATCGTTTTAGATCTTCGATGGGGATGATGTTAATTGAATGGCACTGTTGCATTGTTAGTCAAAAAAGGGTAATTATGCTTCCTCTATGATATTTCGTCAATAAAATTAGAAAGACTTTTTAATACAAGCACAGGTAATACAACTACCGCATTTTATCACTTTAGCTATACTCGCCATAAGTCACAGAAAATCTGAAATGACGCAATACGGCTACAATAGGTGTGTTTATCACTGAGGATTCTAAATTAATCAATTTATAAAAATAACAGCAGATCAGGATAGCAGCGCATACGAACAGAACTCTACAGTTAAAACATATGGGGAAATTTTCAATTTTAACTTAAAAGATTTTCATCAATTCTCATTTTCCATCAACTTCATATTTATCCTTAAATTACCGCCGTATTTGCATATCATATTCCCATATGCTCTTTTCAATTATTAACAGAATGAAATAGAATTTCTTTTATTAAAAATATTTTAAAGGCTACAACTATTTTCAAATCAATGTCAAGACTAACTATGGCAACTGTAACCAGTGTTTCGATTCATCTGAAAGATTTGAAGTGTTAGGTATGCCAATACTGCATTATCAAATGAAGTCGTATTTAAAGTTTCAATAGAAAAATGCATAATGTGTAGTGTCATATTATTTTAATTGTTCTTATCTTGTTCCTAATCTGCTTTGATTCTTTGTCGGTACATCTTTCCACTATTTTTCATTTTCATAATAAACTGTAATAAATCTTATTTAAAACAGTCATCATTCACTTACGTTCTTGAAGATATTAGTAATAATTTGTTTTAGAATAAGTACTCTATTCATAGTAACATAATAGCTAGATAAGATCCAAAAATAATAAATTTAAAACCTTGATACTTCCTGTGTAGAACAAAAAGGATGTTTATAAAATACGAAAGGACTATTGGTCAACTTCAAAAAGGATAGTAGGAATCCCTAATACATGAAAAGTTGATATAAAGACATGCAGAGCTAAAAACAACGTCTGTTCTTGAATAATAGTTGAACTCTTAATTTCTTCGAGTAATGTTAATTAAGCGACCAAATTGCAAGCGTTAGTGTTCGAGTACCTCTAATTCAACAACACCAAAGGTAACAATTGATAATAAAGATCTGCCCAATAAATAAAATCGTAACAAATACGTATTACCAAGCATTATAGAGAATTCGCAGCTTTTGAAGTCGCAAGTTGATTTAAGTAAATTATCCGAGGAAGATTTAATTCTAAATAGGAAATAAACCAATCGACAGTTGTCAAATGAACCAAAATCTCCAAGAATCTGGAATTACGATCTAGACAAATTTTGTTAAGAAACGTTCGAACCTTTTAATTTACGAACAATTTAAAACTAATTAGTAAAGTATTTACATGTGACATTGACTAAACGGGATTTACTTAGTTTGCGTGTAGTTTCAAACATAAAGTTCTTAAATAGAAATTATTTATTTACAAATATGTAAATATTTAAACTTTACCTACTTTTAGGATGTCATTAGTAAATAAATCTGTACAAGGAATTTCTGTTATATATTAGGATAAGTGTCAAATTCTAAGTAACTTAATTTCTACAATTTATTCCATTGAAATTTAATTGAGTTTAGGTGAATTATTTTTATTTAATATTTTTTACAATATAAGTATTTTAACCAAGCTTGATTTTGCTTATTGAATATGGTGTTAAGGTAATTTGACACCCGGCAAATTTAAAATTCTTAAATAGAGCTTACAAGGTAATTATTCGTAAGTTGATAAAAAACAAGTAAATAGTTGTTCTTATTTGGATAAAATTGGTAAGGGTCCACGCTCGCGCCTATTATTTTATAACCCTGAACTAGGGTAAGTAACGAAAAATTGTTTTTATACTTTGAACGCAAAAAATTTCAGAAGGTTAGAATAAGTGTTGAAATTTGTTATCAAAATCTAATATGGCCACACAAGGCTGGGAGAATGTGAAAAATTAACAGTAAAACATTATTCTTTGAACAGAAAATTACTAGTAGCAAATTGGTGTTTGAGCAAAAAAAAATAGAAGAATCTTATAGTGTGTCAGTAAAATATTTATAAATCGTGATAAGCAAGACTAACCATATGAAATAAATATCCTACCTAAAGAATATACACGTTCAGAACCAAAAGTATATGAACGTCTTGCAGCAATGAGGACGAGAGAAAATAATTTAGATAATTTTATACGTAAAGCTGTTGATAATAATTAACTGAAAATCTTATCTTCTGTAAATCACTCCAAGTGGAACAAACAGTTGACTAGGCGATGCTCTGATAACGTATTTTCGATAAACTCAGTTGATGTACTAGAATAGCTAAATTTTTACGCCCAATATTTGAAAACGGCAAGAACATCTAGATTTGACAACAACGAAATACGTGTAAATTACGAAGTTGCCTTAAAATTGGTGACGGACGAGCACTTCAGAGTTTGCTAATTTCGAACACATATTTGCGTCATGTTATAAAGTTTTTAAAGGCAAGATTTATATAATTACACTTAATAACACCCAGCATGACAAATGATTCCAAGAACCTTCAACTAGCTAAAAAACATGACCTTAAAAATTGGATACATCTATCTAATGTTTTTGGAACCCTCGCTGTAGCCGTAGAGGTCCTTGAAATTGTTAATTATTTAAAAACTCAATTGATGGACATCATGCTATATAAATATTTTCAGAGCATACAGCAATCGTTGGAATAAAATGCTGCTGTTAACATGGTAAAGATAAATCCCTTGCGTGCGACCCATAGGTTTTAATAAAGAAACTCAAAAGAAAAGATGCATGGTAGCTAACTTAGTCGAACTGTTTCAACAACAATAACCAGAAATTATAAACACGCTTTAAGACTTTGGTGTTCTTAAAGTGACAAGCATTTGTACCAAATTTAGAAAGTTCTTCGTGAGCAATAGATAGAAGATCATAAGGGAATGTAATGGTTAGTTTAGCTGTCTTAAAATAATTCAAAAACTTTTCATATTTTTTAAATAGAATACATATACAGTCCAAGGTTGGTAAAGGTATTTTATTAATCGGATACTAACTAGTGTAATAATAACAATTTTTCACTTCATTCATTTCAAAATTTTATATAAAAAAATAAATTACTTAGAACCAGTCGGTTAACATTTTCTTTCATTGATGATAAACGCCGGCACCGTTAGCTCTCCTGGCCTAGAGCTCAGCAACGAATTACATTGTCGAGTAACGCTTTTCCATAATTAATAAAAAGTAATTTAAATAATTATATAAAATGTAAGAAACACTTCCCTAACTAACTTTACAATATACGAGTACAAATTTCAAGAAAGTATAGTTGATTATTTACGTTCTAATTTATATTTTTCATTCCTTCGGTTAAGTGAAAGTACATTTTAAATTAAATTGACCTTTGGTTCATATATTTCTGCACCTAATTTTTTGTGAGAGCTCAAAATTATATTATTACTAATAATACGCATTGTATTAATTATTAATCTTACAAGAAGTTACAAGGCGGCTATATAGAGCGCTATAACGCTTATTACTGGAGGCGCTAAGTACATTCTACTGTTATCTAGCAGAACTTTGTATGGAATATACATAATTCTACGATTGGAGACGCTCCTGGATGTTGGAGTTTATTATTGTTTAATAGTGAATTGTAACATCATTTAATTGAAGAATAGAAGGATTATAATTGTAATTATGTTTGTTCTATCCTTCAGCATTCAATCTCAAATTATTTTAATTAAAATGTTATGGTATGGAAGGATAGGAATCCTGAATTTTATATTCATTGGAATTGATCTCGATGGAAAGCTGAAGTACAAAATTTTGTCTTATTTTGTAATCCTAAGAATTCCAGCGCAAACCTTTGGTATTTTTATGTTATAGCAAGGCTTCAACGCCTGAAGATAAATGAATTTGAAGGAGTTATGCGACATTTCTAGAAGTTATGATTAAAGGTAAGCGCAAAGATTCTGTAGCAAAAATACTTTATTAGGTTATTTATAATCAAATAATATAATATATCTATCATCACATATCATATTTCAATGCTTATAGAACAAAGTTTAATTAAATTTTTTATTTGGTTATGATTGGTTTTCCTACTTTATGTGCTATGTTAAATTTTCTTCACCACCGATATAAACTGGCGTACAATAAGTTAAATATTTAGCAAGTTGGTAAAAGGTCTAGACACCTAATTCAGGAAAAACAATGATATTATTTGTCAAGTGTTATTAAGTGGTTTATAGTTAAGTTAATATTGACTGTGGATTTAGTGGCCCATGATAGCTATTTCGGTCTCTTCATTAGAACTTTTGTGATATTTAGGTATTTTTGACAAGCACATTGGATTTTTGAAGCTGCGATTTCTATTGTACTCCTTTTGTTAATTGGTAGAGAAGAGTTATTGTCAGTTTTTGATTTTATAAATGTAAGCTAAACTACTAGTAGTTCTATAAAGTGCCTTAGATGTTTTTAACTGCATTGTTTACTGCTTACAATGTTTTCTTATGGCTTATAGTGGAACCAGGTGTTCTAAAAACAAAGCAGTTAACTTATGAACTTCGTATTAGAGGTTCACAGCCGGATTGGGGTGAAGAAACAGTACAGAAAGTGTTTTTGTGGAAATACATTCGTTTTTTGAAATGTATTTATAATGCAATGTACTTTATTTATTGATAGGTAGAATGGAGTTGTTGTTAAGTTTGTTCCGATAAGATTTAATTGAACTCATATTTGTAACATTATAAAGTACTGTATTTTCTTTGTGTTTGTATACTGCTCTGTACCGTTTTGTATTCCTTTTAATGAAAGCAAATCTTTTCGAAACGAAATCTTGCTAGTAAGCATGTCTAAGACCTCAAGGAGGAGATAACTTATATTTGGTTCGAAAGATATCCTGAAGGATGCTTTGTAGGCCTTGATTGCTTAACATCAGATAATTTTCTTAACAAGATATTGAACTGGAGGTTTCACTTAGCTTTTTATTCAAATATTATTCAAAGTGACCTGACTAGAATAAATTGCTATTATAAAACCTGACAGAGCTTATTAAATTATTTCATCATAGTGTCGAAACAGATTAATATTTATTTATTCACAATAATTTAGCATCCAATTTACAGTTGCTTTTGTAAGACATCAGTGCCATATTTAGATGTTATTGAATTATATCGTTATGTATACTTACGAGATGAATTAATTGCTCTATATTGGTTATTATACAGAGTGTTTCGCAATGGTGGTAAAAAAACAGTAAATCAGTACCCAATACCGAAGAATAAAGAGAATATCCGACAGTTTCTCGGATTTGTTGGTTTTTACAGAAACCACATAAACGATTATACTACAATAGCAAAACCCTTAACGAACTTTTTACGGAAATCAACAGATATTAAAACGTTGCCTCCAAAAGCAGTAAACTCCATATCAAAATTAAAGGAAGCACTCTGTACAACACCTGTTTTAATCGCCCCCATACGTGACAGGCACTTCATTCTTGAAACCGATGCCACAGTCATTACAGTTTCGGCGATTTTGTGCTAGAAAGATGACAATTGACAACACAAACCTATAGCATGTTCCTCGGAATTAAAATTGTTAGCGATAATCTTCGGCTTAAATAAAGTCAGTGTGTATTTGCTATACAACCGGGTCAAAATAATAACAGACCATAACGCATTGACATACCTCCATAAAATAGTCGCGCATAATACTAAAATGGCGCGCTGAGGACATATCTTAGACGCTTATAGCTACAGAATATTTCATCGCGTAGGGAAACTTTCACGAAATGTCGACAGCCTCTCGCGCATCGAAATTGCGGAGTAGCTAGTCAGCTTGCTTGAAAATGTATATACAAAACAACTAAATAGGAGTTAGTTATTCTATAATATAGTTTTACAGAGCGGAAAACGTTAGACCCTCGTAATTAGCACTTAAAAATTACTCAGTTCTAACATGATAAAATTGAAATAAGCTATCATGTATTTTAAATTTCTAAAATGTTGCTTTAAGTAAAAATTACTTAACAGTATTTCTAAATTAAAAACGAAGTTCACAGACTGTAGAATAAATATATACTAAATTTTAAATTGTGCACTGTTATAAAAAATGCGGGTTTGGTTATATAATCCATAGTGTAGAATAAACTAAAAATCGAAGGGATAAATTGAAATTGTAAATTCAATAAGGAAAAGATTTTGCAGCATAAAGCAAGGAACTTTCGGAAATTATGCTGTCGTATACTTTACAAACCTAAGCTGTAGCACTTAGAGAAGGTTGCGAAACAGACGCAAATACCTAACGGAGTTTCAACGGTTTTCCAATATTGCACGCAATCGGCAGTTTGAAAATTTAGATCCTTTGATTGGTCAATGCAACAGCAGAGAGGGAATTTAAAAAAGTGTTTGAAGTGTCTGTAAAATATAATACCTCTGATTAATAACTAGCAGCAAAGTTAAAGTGTTATAGAAGTACCGTCCAGAAATTTATAAAATTCAATTTAATTTTATATAACGGGAGTTTCGTGAAAAAACCCCCATCTCACAAAAAGTACAATTTGAAGAGTTACTATCCAGCGAATTAATTGGTATGAAAATCAAATCATACATCCAATTCTGTTTTAAAAGGAAATAAACAAAAACAAGATATATTATCTACCAATCTAATGATAATATTAAAATCAAATCTTACTATGTATGTAAAAAAATTTGTAGTTTTAAAAGCTAAAAAATTGTTTTTAAACGAAGCTTTAACAAACTTTAACAACATTTGATTTAATTTAAAATTACTGTAAATCTTAGATTTAACTGAAACTTTATACCTACAGTTTAGATCCTTTAGCAAAGAGTCATACAACTGCTTATTTTTGACCAAAGAAAGAATAAAAGGATCTATACTATCGAGTTATTGTATTTGTTTGCATAATTGTATCTATAGTAAATTTATTTTATAATTTGTAGATGTAAGGATTTTAATTGCATGTTTTATATATTGACTTTAAATTTTAAATTTAATAAATGAATTGAAGTTATTATGCTTTGCTACTTATCAGATATATAATCTTATGTCATAAGTAAAATTCTGCTGTTACCCACATTTTAAAAAGTGAATATTGAAAACGATGTATACACAGATTACCCTTGGTAAGATTTAGCGGTACAGTAAATTCATTGTCCGAACATATGGGGTTTAACTCTCAGGTTTATTATCAATAATAAAGTCTGCAAACAGTTTGGTTACCTACAATTCTAAAATCTAATAATCGCGTAATTTTACAACGCAATACAGTAATTTATTTTGATTGCTCACACTGCCAAATCAGGTAACCACCATGAATAATATTTTTACTACTACCATAGTAGCACAATATATTGGCGGGACATATATTTTATATGGGCCCATTATTGTATGTTGGTCCATGATATATTGCTTTTAGCCAAATTGGTAGTATGTTGCCTTTTAGGGCGATCAATTCTAAACGGTGTAACGCTTTCTATGTTATACCAATGTATAAAATATATATTTATTCTATAATGCTGTGCTACTGGGGTAAGCTGCGTCTAATTTTTAAAGAAATCGAAGATGGTCATTGGCGTAGACGGGATATTCTGCTTACTCAAGGAGAAGCTGTTATAGAACTCTCATCGTAAATCTTACTTGGTAAAGTATATGCACAATTTGACGATCTCAAAGGAAACGGTTTTTAGTTACATTTACACGTTCATCAATACAGGTTAGCACATCGCATGTACTGAATCTTTGACCTTAAGTTCTACCATTCTAGCACTATGACGATTTGTTGCTCCTAGTGGACAACTACAACTAGAAATGAGAGAAAAGGGTATGTGTCTTTGCGGTACCGATAAAGAACTAAGTGATGCAGTAATTTGATATAGTAAGATTAAAAATGAAATGACACCAAAAATTAATTACAAGTTTATCCCTCTTGGGAAATCGCACATGAGAAAAGCTCGGGAACTCAGGATCGACTAGCTTTAAAACCGGCACTGAAACAAATAGCTAGAAGATCAGAAGTGTTATAGACGGTACCGGTTCGAGATGGTGATAAAATAAACCGCGAAACATTAAAACTAGTGATATTTGCTCTGTAAAATTTAGTGAGATTTAAATTTGTGGGAGGAGTACCTTATTGATCACTTTTGGCAGCGCTGAGTAAGATAATACTTCCTAACGTTTACAAAACGTGTAAATTGGTTTCAAGGCGGTATTGCAATTCACAGTCACGTTGCTATGAATGATTGATCAAGATGAACGAAGCAGTTTCTAATATAACAATTCAAAGCATCGAACATAAGTCAATGAACTTTATATTCACACTTACGTATTGACTCGTTTTATTTACTTTTTTTTGCTATATCTAAGCATATTTTTCTTTATGTACGTCCTTATTGTTAAACTAGCAAGCAAATAAACATGATTAAAAAGACGTTTATTTAAAAATTCCCAAATAAAATATTAATGATACTAGAGCAATTGCGGTTTGAAATATTATTATGTTTATTTAATTATCTAATTAAGTTTCAATATTTACGTAAAACGCCGCTATATTCTGAAAATGCTTAAAATTAGCAGCTAAATGAAATAGTAGGTATCTTAAGGATTAGAATGGGCAAGAATGCCCCTTTTAAGTAAGTACTGCCTCTAAATAATTTATAATCTAAATAAAGAATAAATTCAATAATTATCTTTGCATAAATATCAATGAATTTTTATCACTTGTACAGAAAGTTATTGAACTAAATGTTTATCTAATTTATATCTTTTTACGCTCACGCAGTGATACGAGGGTTGCCTTTTAAGTAGTTACAAAAACTAGGCAAGAAAACAAATATTTTGGAACAAACTATTTTATTGTTTTTCAAAATATTCATCTTTAAGTTTTGTACACTTTTGTATCCGTTCAAACCACTTCTCGAAGCATTTCTTCAACTCTGAAATTGGTATCTCAAAAATGTAGTTTTCAAATGCTTCAACGGCCTCTTCAGGAGATGAAAACCGCTGTCCACGCATTTTTTGTTTGACATTCGGGAACAGAAAAAAGTCGTTAGGCGATAAA
>JAHWXV010690329.1:0-16874 GCA_024586415.1 Phrixothrix hirtus | reverse complement strand
GGAATTAACCTATAGGTCATATAACATTTTTTGATCGTACTGACCCAAGAAATATGTGGTATAAGTTTGTCGGTCGAGTCGCGGAACACCCTGTATAATATAATTTAAAATTTTAAGCTTTTGAATTGTTTTTAATTTAATATTTAAGTACCAAAACTAGCTTTGTTATTAATTAAAAAGATGGAATATTAAATGCGTTTCATTTTTATATTTTAATTTTTTTATTAGAAAATTTTACTCTTTTCAATTAAACTATTTTCTTAATATGTATGTATATTACTTTTACAAAAACTGCCGTTCCAAAAATTAGATATTTTATTAAGTTACTTTATACATGGTCAAAATCAAATAAACTTTGCGTCACATGTGTCCAAATTTTAATAGCTCAATTTGGATTGTGTAGAAAACACACACTTTCGAGGGCTACACTATATATTTCTGAATACGGGGTAATAATAAGACATATTTATGCAAACAATATTTATAACTCTTCAAAGTACTCTCCTGTACATTTTACGCACTTTAACATTCTCCGAAACCATTCCGTAAAACAGAAAGCCCAGGTTTCTTTGGATATTGCGCTAACATGCTCTTAAAATGCATTTACAGACCCCTTTGGTGTTGAAAAATGGATTACATGTAATTTCTTCTTAGTAGTTTGAAGGAGGAAGAAATTACATGGAGCTAAATCGGGGCTGTAGGGTGGATGTAACATTAGCTTGATTCCAGCAGATCGAAGAAACTTCGTTGTCAACTTTGCAGCATGTGCCGGATCATTGTCATGATGTAAAACAATTTGTTTTTTCTGGACTTTTGAGAGCATATTCGACTAGCAAATGGTAGTATATCAATCTGCAGTAACTGTTTTCTTATTCTCAAGCGTAACAGAGCAAATATAACCAGTGTGACTGAAGAATGAAGCAATCATTTTTTTAGCACAACTTTGTGATTGTTTCACTTTTGTGGGCGCATTTCATTTTGAAACATCCATTGGGGAGATTTCTGCTTAGTTGATGGATCATAACAGTAGATCCAAGTTTCGTCTCCTGTAATGATATTGTAAACTGCCTTAGACGTACCTTCATAATACCGTTCTAGGTTTTCTAGGCACCAGTCAAATCTCGCTTCTTTTTGCTCCTCTGTTAAACGATGTGGTATCCAGCGACAACACATTTCTTTCACACTTAAATGTGTGTGAAGAATTGTTTGAATTGCAGTCATTACAATGCCAAGTGATGCATGAATTTCATTATAGGTCACCCTTTGGTCTTCTTCAACCATGCAATGTGAGTTGAAGTCGTTGCAGTAATCGGACGACCTTCACCATTTTCATCCTCAAGCGATGATCTCCCGCGTTAGAAATCTTTATACCAATTAAACATGATCGTTTAATTTGGAGCTTCTCCCGGAAATGCATTTTGCAAACGAGCGAATGATTCATTAAAAGTTAAACCCGAACGAAAATCATGCAATATCATAGCAAGGCAATGTTCTCGCGTCACTTCCACTTGAAGCGGAACTTTAACTTTTCAAAAACTTCTCACAACTTACTGAAATAAGATACTAACTTCAAATAGGATGCAACATATTCTCAAACAATTGACACATCAAACTAATCTCAAATTTGTAAATAATTATTTGCAGTGTTGCCACATTCAGAAACATACCTTGCGATCCTCATAATATAGTGCTACTTTAAAGAAAATGTGTCTGGAATAAAACATTGTCAAAGTTAAGAAGTTTTATGTAAGTTAGGTCGAGTCTTATTTTGCAACAGTAGTGCAATTTATAAAAAATGGGCAAACAATGAAAATTATCTTATGTACCTGAAATTTTGTTTATGGGCTAAAAAATTTCATCCAGAAAAACTTTTTTTAATAACTTTGTTCGATATTTTGAGAAATAACCAAAGTTTTGGAATTTTTTGGAAAGGAATTAAAATTTGACAGATAATGCGAATCACGTGGACTAATATTTCTTTGGTTATTTTTCACTCGATCGAAGCAAAAATTAATGCCAAAGTCAAATTTCGAATAAAGCTATTAATAAAAACAATCCCATATGATACGGACTTCACTGGTCGCACTGTGTATATATATATATATATATATATATATATATATATATATATTTATTAAAGATCGTCTACTATTATATAAATATTTTACAATTAATATTACTGAATAATTATATTCAGAATTTGGGTGTAATAAAGAAAAATGGCCGAACAGGAATTTATTATCACTTGCTTACGTTACGGGAATTGATTGTTCCCTTTATCAGAGCTTTAAGTGATCAATAATATAAACGTAGTAAAATGGCAGTTATAATTGTCCTCTGACATGGAGTCTCTCATAGATAGTGCTTGAGAACTGGACACACATGAGTACTTTAAGTTTGATAGCTGGAGATGCTTCCCTAGTATTCGTCATTCATTGGCTATAGGTATTAGGAGAATGCAAGTGATGGATTGATTTTACTCGAAGCCTTTTGTTCTTAATAAAACAACGATGAAACGCTTGTTTAATTAGTGTTTATTACTATAATACATGTTTGGGGATCTTGTTTGACCATAGTTGGACGTATACATCCAGTCTTCGAGTTAATTGTTTTATGTTTCAATAATTACAACTCTACAAATTTACTCAATTAATAATTTAAATACATTCACATTATAAAAGTTATTATTATCTTCTTCATTTTTCATAAAAGAATATCTTTCAAATTTTAAATCTGTTTAATTAATATCTCAACATGTTAAATTTATACATTCTGATTTTATTTTAAATTCTTGACATATCTATCTTTTATATGCCTGGGATCAAACAAGACTCCGAAACATGTATCATAGCAATAAACACTAATTAAACAAGCGTTACGTCTTTATTTTATTGAGAACACGAGGTTTCAAGTTAAATCAATCAATCATGCCCAATTTAGAGCATGGATGCATATCAATTTGTTATATTAGTAGAATGTGTTCAAACTCTGGGTATAAAAGCATTGATAAATCATTTGAAATTTTGGGAAATTTGTAATTGTTGTATGACGCAATTATAAACTCATATTGAATAGTTCTTCTAAAAGTAGCGATGAATAAATATTTTTTCAATTTTATATAGAAAATACGTTAATATTGATAGATGATTATGTAGATTACAAATATGTTAGAAAAACATCAATAGCTTGATTTTTAAAAGTATAATAAGAAAAGAAAGGTAAGTTATTTTCGATATTTCAATTTTTAAATTGTTATGTATATAAGGTAACATACAGTTTCCTAAAAGTAACACATCCATCAAATATAATGTCAAATTTCTGTTTTCTTTTGAAAAATTTATTCCTAATAGACACACTATTTATAAGATATATTGACATTTTAAGGCATATCTTAGAGACATCCAACTTTCTTCGCAGTCCCTTGATAGGTAAAGTTTTGATTTTATTGAACTTTTGTGTAGTTCTATGGAATCAAAACTAAATCCGGCATCATTCTAGGCATACTGCTATGATTGACCTCACTACCAAGAGTTGATTAGGAACGATAAAAATCACTTAGGATATTTATAACACAACGATAACGACATTATTAAAGACATAAATTCACTATAATTATTTGTTTGTTGAATACTTAATCCAACAGTTGTTATTGTATTATATCTTATACATTGTAATATGGTGCATACGTATAAAAGTCATGCATTCCATTTGAAAAGTATAGAATTCTAGCTTAGAATTTATTATTGGACAAAACGTGTTTGAAACCAATCGACAATAAAAGCTTCGTACTTCAATAACAATTACGAGCACAATGCATTCTAGTTGATTTTTCTTTTACTCTGTTTATGTCAGCATTTCGTGATGTTATTGAAGGATACTTGACCTACTTATATTTAAAGGTGATTCTAGAAATTTGGCGAGTTTTCTTATTTTTTTAGCAGAACATAAACAAAGGGCACTCATAACTGTTGATTTAATAAAGTATTGCAATTGTCTTCCGAGACCTCTTCTTAACCTTTACTTACGAAATGGCTTCCTTATCGTTTTCCATTTTCCTGTTGGTATAAATAAAGCAGTAAAGTATTTTCATCTTAATTATTAGTATGCAGTGTTATTCGAGATCGATTAAAGATTCTCAATATTATTTCCTTGTAAAATTGAATAATTTATTATTTGACATCAAGTTTGAATTCCTTAATGTACTTTAAATAGCTGCCGCTTATTAAGCAATTAAGTTAAATTATAGAAAGCATAAATGTTTGAAGCTAAATGATAAGTATATTATAAACCCATATTTATTATACAGGTTACTAATTTGTCTCAACGTAATGGGTTTTACTTATCTCTTGCTCGAATGGATTTTCTTTGAGTTTGCAGCCGCTTCATAGTTTTAAATGTTAGCATTAAGAACATTACCTTTAAAATATTTTTTGTACATTAAGAAATGAAATGAATCATTATCTTTTGTTATAATTAAGATTTTAACAAACATTCAAAATTACAAACAATTTCTTGCTTAAAGTGGGCATAACATTTTGGAATGTGATAATAAACTTTGAATAATGAACACAAATATTACATCAAAGGTACAGAATTTTCTAAGCATAATTAGTAGAGTACTTTAAAAATTAATCAATATAATGCTAAGGTATTTTGAAACCGATGGTCGATTATACAGAAGATATGCTATGTATGACTGATTAAAACTAACAGCAGATCTATAAACGTCTTACTGTAAATGAAGAATTAAGTTTAGAACCATCGCATTTGGTGATAATTATAAAGTTTTAAAAAAGAACCCAATCTTTGTAAAATTAATCTAACTAAAGTGGTTAACAGTGAATTTGGTTCTAATTTAGTTATTATACAGGGTGTTCACGAAATCATATGTAATATTTAAAACACGTGTTTAAATAAACATAAAAATTGTAAATCTTTTTATTTTAGTTCGTGGTAAACTTTTCGGCAAATTGTCGTCTAAAATTTTAATATAAATGTGGATGTGTTGGGATAGATACAACTATGAGTTCTAATAAAATACATAAAGCTTTGTTATGTTTATTTTATATCAATTTTGTGGTATGCGTCCTTGATTGTCAGGTTTTCCTATATTGTACGAAATGGACTGTTTGGATGTTGTTTTAATTCACTTTCAGTTCTTGCAACAATTAATTTGTTGCATGTTAGAGGACTGTAGCTTGCGGATTATGTTATTTTTCGAGGATCATACTGAATAAATAATACAAAACTTGTGTTTATTATCCTATTATTACAGCAACATTACATCACAACTTCACATTTGTAGATTCAGCTTATTTCTGATCAACTTGTATCCTAAGTTAACCAGGAAGACGAATATCCACTTCAACACCCCTTTACAAGGTAAATCTTTAACAGATTCCTTTACCGTAAAGGATTGAAGTTGCTTTTGAAATTTTCCATTTTTCTCTAATTTAATTGAATAATTGGTATCAGGAAAATAACTTAATCTTAGATAATCTTTTCTTACATCATGCTAATAGGGGAATGGTGCATTTCGCCGCTGCAGTTTCGTCGTAACCGTTTCGCTGCGACCGTTTTGCCGCTGATTTACTGCGGACTGGTTTGCCGTGAACCGATTTGCTGCTGTCCGTTTTGTCACGAGCCCGTTTAAATGCAGAGCGTTTTACCATAGACCGTTTTACCATGAACCAAAATATTTTCGAAATAAGTACATAGATTTTTAAATGCAACATCCTATTTGTAATATTTAAAGTCATATGATCAGTAGTTCTTTTAAAATGTTCCCTTTTCATATACAATAGACCCACCTATAGCAGGGTAGATACGTTTAATGCTATATGAATCCGTGTTGTATGAGGCACTTAGATTATAGTACCTTTTTTACTTATTGAACACATTTGGCTTTAAAGACAGCTTAATTGATAGTATGTATGTACCAGAGATAATAGATATGTCTTTCCACTGTAACGGCAGGATCTTTACTACATTCAAATCTGCTCCTTGACATACAAAGTCTACGTACAATGCCACAGGTTGCTTTTAGTCGAAGTATGGGTCCGCGTTTGTAGCTTATAGTTAGGAAGCAGGCTCCTTCGAAGCTCGTAGTGTCAATTTATACAGTATCGGTTGTAAAGGAATCTATGAAAGTTATATGCATCTAAAACTAAATTGATATTAAAAAACGGGGGATGTGGGAATATATACCTATACAGAAAGGTTATTGAAAAGGAATGGGTTGGATTTAAGAGGTTGTGCACTTTTATTTGTGCCCTAGGTTGTATATTTTTACTTGCTCATACTCTGCAGTACGGTTTTCACCATGAATACTGTCAAAAATGAATTTTTAATTATGAAAAATTATTGTATTTGCTTTTCAAACATTAATTCTAATCAGACCACTTTAATCAAACACTTTACTATGTAATTAGAACTGAAATGTGAACCCTGTATTCCTATAAGTTTAATTATTAACTGGAGAAACTTTATTTTAAATTTTGATAGATAACTAATGCAGACTAAGTTTTAATTGAAGTTTATTTTTAACCGGTTGTATTTATATTTTAAGAATGCATGTTATAAATTCTGTACAAATATTATATTTACACATATTTATATTTATTAACATTATAATTAAAGATTCTTCATAATAAATTATTTTGTACAATGAGTATTTCAAAAATGATTTTAGCATAGTTAAAAACCTTTATGAAAACAAATGCGTACTTTAGCCCTTTATTTTAAATCACGACAGAGGTCATATGAATACATTAATTTCGATTTGATCAAAGATCAATGACATTAATACAGCTGATTGTTTATTAAGGATGGCTAACCTTGCATGTACTTATGCAGTAACGGCTTTACTTTGCAATACCGTTATGTTTATTTGTGTTGACATTTACAGTGCTAGTTGTTCGGTTATTAATGACTTTTAGGATTATTGGTGGGAGTTTTGAGAATATTGACTAAAAAGAATAACGGGATTATTCCTTTAATCGTAGCGTTTTGTTGGCCCGACGTTTTTCAACATCGAGGGGTGTTTATTTCAGTTAAGGATGACACTAATAACCAAATTTAATTTATTGTTTATATTTGATTGCAAACGATATGTCATAAGTACGTGCTGTATCAGCTGTTCGAAAATGATTAAATTAAATCTCGTCTTATGTTCGCTAAAAAAAGCATATAATTACATTTGTTTGTGGAAACCGAACTTCTCTGATTTGACAGGAAGTAATACCAATGTTACTGTGAGATAATTAAAATAGTTTTTAGTTAGATGGTTTCATAATAACCCAAGCATAAAAGAAAGTTATTTTACTTAACTGAAAAACTGCATAACTAACTGCCAAGTCTTTTACGCTATCTGTTTCAGCGAATGAAAGTATGTAAAACAAAAATTTAAAGTTAAGACTATAAATTAAAAAAATAACAAATCTACAATTTGCAATACATAATACGGACCTTTAAGATATAGCTACTGCTTAAGTTAGTTAAACACATGGAGTAAAACCGGACACTATGCAGAACATACTCACAAATTAGTTCTATGTTAAACTAAATAAAGGTCTTTTGTAATAAACAAACTATTGCAACGAATAGTCTGAACAAATTTCCAACTTCTAAAAAAATTTAGAAGCGAAGACTTAAACTATGCAATGTGCATAGCGTGATCCAAAGAGGTTAAAGACAGTTTTAGTTTCAGTCGAAATAAGATATTTTAAAAGTTGGTAACCCTAATACCAATGGCATATCTTGTGGGAAAAGTAACAAGTACCAATTATTTATAACGTTACTGTTGAGCGTTAAAAGTTATCAAAATACTAGCACGCGCTATTTAAACTACCTTCAACCTTTATGATTCACTTGGTATATGTAGCACAGGTATACGTACATAGCTAATAGCTTCCTTGACACTATACAGACAGATTATAATCTATTCATTAAAGTAACGGGGTAAATTTCTCTTAAAAACATCTTGAGCAATTATTTAAATAGATGTGATTCTAATTAAATATACATTCGCATGTATATTTAAGCAGAGTTCCAGAACGTAATATAAATAAATGAAGTCTAAATTATTGTATAATAATTTATTAACTTATATAATAATTTAAAATACATACTATATCGTACTTATTTTATAAACACATTCTTTCGTGACAAACGACCTGTGGCAATGTGGTTCACGGTTAAACGGGCTCGCGGCAAATCGATTTGCAGCAAAATGGACCGCAACAAATCGGTTCACGGCAAATCGGTTCGCGGAAAACCGGTCCGCGACAAAACGGTTGCGGCAAAACGGTCGCAGCAAAACGGCTGCGGCAAAACATACTGCAGCTTGTTAATATAAATTATTAATGTAAGCATGTGTATTCGTGTATTTGCACCTTGTCGAGTCATACAAGATATAAAGTTTAAATTTCGAAAAATTCAACATTAGCAAAATTATTTTATTTTTCTAAAAACTTGTGTTTACAATGACACTTTAACCCAAAAAAAAATTGTTTCCTAAACTAATAGAAAAAGGAAAAGATTTGAAAATAATGAACTCTAGAACTTATGTTACAGTGACATATTTCAAAGAGTATAAACATTCATAGCTAAAGAGAAATAGTCAAGTCCAGATGTTCCAAAGCAGACTGTGTTTAACATTAAAGAAGAGAAGGTTTCTTAAATAATAAAGAAATAAAAAACGTAAAATGCACCCGAAAAGGGTTAAATGTAAATTGTCCTAACTTCGGGCATCACACTAAGAAATACGTAAGTTAATGTATAACCTGAAGGTGAATGGGACGTCTTGCAACCCTAGTAATCGATGAAAAGCAATGAACGTCACCTTTGCTGCCCAAAATAATTTAAAGGACAATAAAATGTTGCATAGGATGTAATTCAGACCAGGATGTCTCAAGGGTGACCCAACGTAACTAATTAACGATTAATCTCACAGGCGACCTTCCGTAATTGGTGCTCGTATTTCAAGGATGTACACAGGATAAAGTGAGTAAGTAATGTATCTGCGAAGTTAACCGTTTTTAGTATTTTGGAAATCTTTGTTTGTATTTTTAAATAAATAAAACACCCAAAACCAACGAATCACTTAATTTTGACGTAAATAGCGATTTTAAATGATATCACAGAATAATTTATTGAGAAATTTAATGAGCATTGAAGATGTTAATTACCTATAAATTGAATTACTAGAACTAATATAGTACCCAGGTGAATAAATAGTTAATCTTAAGTTTGTTACCAACAGAAACCGACATATTTGATGTAACAGGGTGAAGAGTAACCATTGTGTTCAGATTAAGCTGCAAGAAAAAACTACTTTCTAGATGTTATGGTAGTGCAGATGAAGGCGTAATCGCAGGAAAATCTAGATTTTTGCGCCGAAAATCCAAACGACATAAATACGTTATTTCATTATTTATGACAAGGCGACTTCTTTGAAATAATCAAAAAGGAGACGTAAATAACAGGCAGCAAAACCTGATTACAATAATAATCAATTTAAATGAAAGCTACTAAGTTACTTAGTTAATGTAATAGTTAACTGAAGTATATTGGAGTAGTGTTATGTTATTTTAAAAGATAACAGATTAAAATAATAATCGGAAATTTAAATAATTAAATTTTGAATCCAGAGTAAAGAACTAAAACCAATTTAGAATAACCCAATTTTAATCTAAATAAATATTGCTTTGGTCTTAATTTTTATATAGCAGCGATAACATGAGTTTCGGAGGTACTTGATATATCTAAATTCAACAACAATTAGTGGCTCTGTAAAATTAAAACTACCAAAGTCGTAGCTACTAACTGTAAATAATAACAGAATGCATAGTGAACGTTGTTACTGGAACCACCCAGATAAGGTAATTGATAATAGATAATATGACCAACGCAACCAAATTCTAACGCTTGCATACATAAAAACTGGCTGTTACGCTAGCATAGATATTAGGGACTGACTTTAGGGTCACAGCAGTTTTATTAATGGATAGTAATTAATTAAGCAGCAACTCACCAATCCCAGCAAATAAGAGACTCAATTAGAGCTGAATAATTTAAGGTTGATAATACCTTCAAAATCTCTACGCGTTTGTTTAAACTACACCACCTTCCTTTGAGCAAGGCTTGACGTATTTCTAAAACAAAACTTAAATTTATAATTTAAAAATTTTAGAGGAAATAAGGCTGAAAATGTCAAAAGGAACCAACATAACGATCACATCTGCGCATCATGGTGAATAAAGCTAATAAAGGTAATTGAGAGAAATTTAGAAAAGACAATATCTTGCGTACATATATAAAGCTAAAGCTGGACTTACACTGTCCACGTCCCTCGCCTAAACTCGTCGCTATACCGCTGCCTTTGAGAATATAACTTATTGTTGTCATGAAATGCTTACTATTCTGTAACATTGTAAAATTTACGACATAATTTATTTGAAAGTTAAAAATACTACAATTTAACAATTCCATTTTTAGATGAATAATCCTTAGAGTATATAATATTATAGATGTTTTTAATCATAACTATAAACATATAGTAACATTGAATCAGAAACAGCATTTTAAATAGGGACAACTTAAAATAATTTGCCACTAACAGGAAAATTATTATAAGGATAGAACTAAATTAGTCTGTAACGTGCAGACGTTACAGACTAAATTAGACAAGGAGGCATGGAAACTTGAAAATCAAGCATTGGATTCGTCAAATAAACATGTGGAGACTTGACAGAGAAACTAAATGGAAACCTTCTTTTGGTGCAAGTGTTAGCATTATTAAAAGCTATTTCTCATTTACATTACATCGCCATCTAAAGTCAGACGTCAGGGTAGCTTCAGCACACATCATGAGTAGCAAAATAAACATTAATAATCTATTGTGGAGTCCGCTGCTTTCAAAATCTTTTAAATAGAAGTTACAGGAGCTAAAGAAAAAAAGCATAAAGTTTAGGGAGTGTACGATTGTCGGAAACTAAATTAAAAATCAGTCCGGTTTCTTATTCACACTCCATACGCGCTCGTAATCTGCTAGAAGTGAATCCCATTGTGACCGCCGAATTGATATCTCAAACACCATATCCGAATAAATCATCGTTCAATATCCCAGAGCATCGACCTGGAAGCCGCCAGGAAAGGTGACGCTTTCGTAGCGGACATATTATTTATGTAAAATAATATGTAGCTACCTCGATTACCGAAAGTGAGGTTATATCAATTTATTTAAAGTTGAAACTAAGGAAACCTTACATTCTAAAACACTAATATAGTTTTATTCATACAGAGTAATGCATTTAAAAGCTCTATTTCCTGGAGTGCTATTCAGTCAATGAACTTTATGTTAACATTTAAGGAAGGCATCCGAGATAGTAAAGGGGTTTAGTTGTATTTATTTATTTCTAAATTGTTGTACAATTTTCGTAGTATTCACGTAAATGAAGTTTTATTTGAAATTTGTGTATTAAACTTGTGGCTTATTTAATATGTATTGGAACGAATGTATAATGGTGGGAACTCATAAAATTTAAAAAACGGTCAACTAAAAACGTTACTCAATCTTCTAGGCAAAAATTACAGAAATTAAATTTTTTCTGCACTGATCTGATCCCAAGGAAATCAAATCAAATTCTTAAAATTACATTGGTTACCCTATCTTTAACCAGTTCACAATACAAATTAAAGACAATTAATTTAGTTCGGTAAAGAGTATACCTGATTTCCATATAACTAAGGTTCTATCTACAACTTCATGCGGTTGAAGACTTCGTAAATTGTGAACGATTCAAGTATAGACACGTTAGCAAGTACGTGATATGCAGCTTTAGCTTAGAAGTGCAGTTGACCAGTTATTGCTTGTCATATGTGGTGGTTCAGCTGGCAAACGGGATTGAAATTTCGAAAACTGAATTTTGGAAAAAACATGAGCTTAGTTTGTATATACAAACAAGTATCCGCTTTTAATGCACTAACTTATTCTGCGGACAGCCTATATAAAATTTTTAAAGATTATCGTTAACATTATCTTGTAGAGTTGCTTAATTGTTTAGAATAGCTTGAAATAATCGTATTAATAACTAACTTTAAAATCAAAATCGTTTCTTAGACTGGTTGATAAATTACCGTCCAAAATGAAAATGTTATTAATACAAAAGTCACAATTTAATATTTAGGTCTTAAATGGAAAATTAATATTTATTATTTATTTTAGGGGGATACTACATGATAGAACGCAAAACACTAAAACTTCAGATTGTAGTCCTTAACACAAATTTAATGAAGCGCTCCGACAACGACGATGAAGCTATTAGACAGTGGGATTGGTTGAATAAGGTTTTGCACAAATGTCAGCTTCACAAGGAAACGGTAAGAAAAATACAATAATATTTTTTTAAAATTCCTATCTACTACCGCAATACAAGGTTGTTATTTTATAATTAATACATTTTTGTAGAGTTTAGTTAGTATTTATTAAAAAACTTATATAAGTTTAATTTATTTGTTAGTGAATAACTTGTTTTCGAGAAAAACTGAATTTCTATCTTAATTTTATACCAAACTTACTAAATTCAGTTGTATATCCAAATGCTAACTATTTTGTTTGTTTGTGAAAATTGTTAAAACTGAAATGGTCTATGTTATTAAAAATATGTAATTATTAACAATTATACAAGTAGCATAATTGTACAAATGTTTATGCTACGTAAAATTAGTGAAATACTGCTGAAAATTAAAGGCAGCATTTTTAACAAACCAGCTAAAATTGCTACAGTTAAATTTTATGGTTGTTTACTTAAAACTTATTGCCCTTCCAATATAAGAAGCAGATACCTAACAATAAGTATTGTAATATATACCTTCTAGATGTTATAGAATTTCGATTAGATTTAATAAATTAACGAAACTGTAATACTAAGCACGTTATAAATAACTTGTATAGTTAGCGCTATTCTTTAAAACTTACCATGAATAATGGTTTCATCAGTCAATATTAGCCTGACATTTTTCTTTTCTTTAACAGTTTGATATATTCGTCAAAGATGACCTTTATTATTTTTTAGTGCTTGTCTTTCATTGTTTGTAATGGAGTTAAATTTAAATATAGTGATTAGTTTAATTTACCTTAACAACCATTAACTTGCTGATCAGATATAAAATTATTAGAAAAAGTATTGTCACAATTTTGTATGAATCGCCAACCACATCACAATTTAGATCAATTCAAATACAAGAATTAGTTACATAAGTTGTTTCATTTTGTGGGTTTATCTTTGTGACAATTCTATTTATAATAATTTTATATCGGATTAATAAATTGTGGCATTTTCGGAAACTAGACCAGATTAACCCGGTTACTACAGATAACTATAGAAACGATTGTTGTAACTATTGTATCAAACAATTTTTATGAGCTCCCATTGTTTTTGTGGCCGAGGGGCAGGGATGCGGAATTTCCGTTCGCCCTCTTGGACTAGAACTGTTATATAGTCATTTCACCATATCTAATAGAATTTTGCCGAATGAACCCTGTTAATCCGAACTGGTTTACGAAACGGTCTTTAATGGTTGATATAGTAAATTAAACTAATCGCTAGATTTAAATGTAATTACATTACATTTTATTCTCGCCTATAGAAAAGAAGGGTTTAGTACAAAAATTATAGTTAATTGAAAATGTAAATATATAAAAAAGCTAATTTCGAGCTGCAAAAGGTAATCAAATATTTTCTAAAAGAACTTGTGCAATTACATAACAAAAAATAGACTGATTTAAGCTTTTCAATGTTAATTTTACCATCATAACCATAATCTTGTAGAAAAAAATAGCTATTAAATCTATTAAGAACTTTAAATGAACTTAAGTATTGTCGAACATTTCTAATAATTATATAAAAACTTGAATCAAATTTGTATGAATAAATTAATGTCGTGTTGCCCAAACTTCTGTAAAATAGTATTGTGTGTCGTTCATACGGTCCACCGTTGGGATGGTTAAGATTATCATTGACATCTGCCTTATTATACAAATTAAATGATAGCTGGGGATTGGTGCCAAATAATCTCTGTGGAAGAAACAGTGACATCTGTGTTGATTAAAGAATGAAGAACTAGAAGAATTCAAGGTAGTTTGTTGTACGAATCAATAATTCCAGAATAGTGAGTTACTTGTTTTAATGTTCGATTATAACGTTATACTAAGCCTTGGTATTATGGATTTTGAATTGTAGGCATAAGATGAACTATTGCAATTGATCAAAGAAATGCTGTCCATGTTTTTGATAAAAAAAATTGAACCATAGTCAGCAAGAATATATTTGGGAACACCATAACGTGAAACCCAATTATTAATAAAGGCAGAAAGAACAGTTTCAAAATCTACATGTTTTAACGGTATGGCTTGTACGCATTGTTAAAATCGATCGGTGACTAAGGTAACATACTTCTTACTTTGATATAATGAATCCTTTCAAAGCGGTGATCAAGTTTTTCAATTGCTTGAATTGGAAGTTTAACATGTATATGAGCTTATTTACGTACAGTAACGACATAATTGACATCAAGATTTGATATCAGAATTCATATTAGTCTAAATAAATCTTGTTTTAATCAGATTTATTCATTCATGTTCTGAGTACACCAGGATGAGCGATAGAATGCAATTTCTGAAAGACTTCATAGCGAAATGTCTTAGGAACGAATGGCTTTGAAAGTCCATCAGTATTATTGAACCATGGTAATTATATAAAATCTTGGTCGGTATGCTGAACAGATGTCATACCGGAGAAATTTATAGTCTCTAATTACTGTGGAAACTTGGGAAACACGTATTAAGCAATCTGCATGAATATTTTGATTGCCCTTAATATATTGATTATTAATAGAAAATTGTCTAATATATTCAAGATTACGCTAGTCTCTTAGAATATAATTATCGTCACTGTGGGTAAGAACTCTACTAACAGGTTGATGGTATATAAAAATTCTAAAGTTTTAACCAGTAAGATAATATAGAAATTTATTAATAGTGATGTTGATGGCTAATAACTTTCTTGTAAACACGCTCCCGTAGGAATTAAAGAACTGCTACACAAAGCAAGGGATTTTTGAAAACCCAAAACATTTTGTTGAAGAACTCTAGCAATAGTTTTGCTACTAACGTCAGTTGTTATGTTGAGTTCAATGCTCGGTTTGGTATGAATTAATAATAATTGACCCAATAACACATTCTTAATACGATTAAATTATTTAATTAGATTATTATCAAATAAACTGGTTTATTGTAGCTTTGACAGGTCTGACTAACTTGTCAAAGAGTGCTAATAATTCAGCACATCTTAGAACTAATTTATGATAAAAAGGAACAACGTCAATACATTTTATTGATTGTTTGTGTGTTTGTGGTAGTGCAAAATCGGAAATGGTAGTAACACCTAATAGGCATTTTTCAACATTTAACAACACACCAAAATTATTTAGTCTTTCAAAAATGTCTTGCAAGTGGTGAAGTTGATTCTTTTAATTACGTTATTAACATCTTGTCTAAATAACGATATTCATTTGTTAGTCTATACATTACTGAATTTATAAATCGTAACGTGGTAGATGGTGCAATATTTAAGTCAAAACTCAGACTTTTGCATTAATATGCATCTAAAGGAGTAACAATAATAGTTTTTTGAATGCCTTCAGTTTAAATTGGACTCTGGTACTACACCTAGTCCAATTTTATAATTGAATGAATGAAATGAAGCAATATGATATGTATGTGGTAAAGTGATTTTATTTAAAGAACAACAATCGCTTACTAACTGCCAAGACTTAACTGCCTTAGAAACCAAATGAGTTAGGTAACTCGATGAAGAATCAATGATACCGTTCCATAATAAGTTCTCAAGCTCCTTCCTTCTAAAAATAAAATCTAATATAAGATAATTTCCTGAATTAACACCTAATTGGTGGTTCAGTAATAATAATTTTGTGTCTGATCAACAACTTAATAGCTGTTCAGTAAATTAAACTAATGGCTAGATAAAAATGTAATTTTTTAACAATATAATGCTGAAATAAATCCAAAAATAATCAAGAAAAACTTTCGTGAATAAAATCATGAAAGGGCAACAAAAACCTCAATAATAAATAGAAACAATCTAGTGACTTTGTGTGAAAAAAAATTCAAATAGCAAGTTTTGATATAATGTCAGTGTTTCGTTCACTTTCGTATATTACTTCTTTGCGGAAGGATATCGCCAGAAGCACAGTATTTTCAGCTATCAAACAATGGCATATTTAAAAAATTAAACAATGTGTTTCTAGCGTTGTCGTATCTTGAGAAAGACAACTATGCAGAATAGAGGAAACACTGAAACTCTGCTAAATATTAATAGAATCTGTTCCTGGAAGTTACTCTTTTAATGACGGTGGCATTGAAATTCTTTCTGCTTGTGTCCAGTATAGTTGGTCATCGATATATTAATATACTAAACTGACCAAATGATAAATTTTCCATCGACTAATTTGGAGTGTAGTAATATTATTCAATATTTAATATAATTTATTATAATGACTTCCCCAAAGAAAGAAATGTTTTCTATGATGACATGTCATAAAAATAATACTTTGTGCTATAAAATGGTATTTATTATTTACTTTTCACACATGAACATTTTTCGTTATCAATAAGCAGTTTTTCGAGCCTATAAGAACATTTTCAAGGTTTTTTTTTAAAAGGTTACAGCTGTTTCGCTGTAGAATCTTTAGCAAGTTTAATAGTGAGATAAACTCACTTTATAAAAAAAACCTTTATTTTGCAACACGTTTACATATGTTGGAGTACAGGTATTACCTTAATGCTAAAACAA
>JAHWXV010690315.1:0-12534 GCA_024586415.1 Phrixothrix hirtus | reverse complement strand
AATATATATATATATATATATATATATATATATATATATATATATATATCGAAGTATAACAATCAATATAGCGAGTAAATGTATCAAAACAGGTCGGTAGCGCAAAAATGTTAGTATAATTAGTCATGACATGAAAATAATGTTCTTTGCCTTACTGTGGGCTCAATTATTCATTTATGATATATGGTTATAAACAAAACGTAGGTCTAAAAGTACTACTAGTTACGTATATTAATTATGTGGTTTTCTTGCACATTATCCACGGAGGCCCGTATTAATAAGTTAGTTAGTTTCAGTCTTGAATTACAAGAATTCTTTAATTTAAACGGAGTTTAAAAGTAAGGATAATTTGTTATGTTTTATGTAATTGTATAAAAATATAAATATCACAGTGATACACAATATCTATTTATATTGCTTGGTATACAATGTAGCAAAAGGGAAAGATTCAAAATGAATGAAAGGATATATTCTTGTGCTTGGTATATTTCATAAACAGCTGAAAAATGGCATGTCAAACGTTTCCTCAGAACCTGCTGAGGGTTAAGTGCTCATAGAATATGAAAACCATTTTTAGCGGTAATATTATCCTTTTTCAATTCTTTCAAATTTCAGGCCAAATATTTGTGTACAATAATTATTTAAACATGTATTAAGCTTAAAATGCCATTTGTTGTGTTTGACTAATAGCAAATGTATAGTGCGTGTAATTATCAGAACGGGTTTGTGAATATTTCAAGGTAAAATATCAAACACAATTTGCGACATATAAATAAATATCATATTTTGTAAAAAGAAGAGTTCTGAAATACAAATAAAATAATGGTGCAACTTAGAACGCACTGGAAACAATTTCAGAACTGCCAATAGCAGTGGTATTATAAAGGACTGTAATCAAGTGACAACCCTCTAAAAGGCATAGGCTCCTACATACTTTGAAATCGAACAACGTTTATAAATAAATTTTAAAGATGTAAAGATTTGAAGAATTCGATCAAATAAAGACTTAGGTTTTTGTATTTTATAAAATGGAGATTCATCAGAGATGAAGAGCTCTAATTAGCAATCAATCAGTATCACGGTGACTGAAACTGCTAAATTCCAGTTTCTCAATTTCTTAGGAAAATATGTGCTTTGGAATTTCAAAATCATTGGTTACATATTATATTTGTATACCTTTAAAGCAGAAACAAACTTTTAACTAATAGTAGTCATATTACCTATAACTTGTACCCCTTCCACCTGTTGTTGATGCCCACAAGTTGTACTCATATTACTGCTTCGCTATATACAAATCAGAAATGTTCTTTAAGGATGTAGTGCTACAAATTAGGATACCTTAGATCACAAATAATTAAAGTTACGAAAGATAGATACTTACATAAAGAGTCCATTTGAGGTCTAGCAAAAACAGTTAGCAGTACGTGTGGTAAAAGTTCAAAATATAAGGTTAGTAATAAAAATCAACACATTTAATTGTCATACATTAGTTTACTGATCTATACTGATTTGTTAAAACTGTAATAAGTTTTAGTCAAATATGTCTGCAGATATTTGAATTTTAAAACAAGCATACATAAATATGAGCTTGCATTTATAAACTTAATGAATTAAAATGTACTAGTACAAATAAACTTATTAAATATGGCAAAGCATAATGAATTATTAAAACTAAACACTCACTTACTATTATAATACATTATATATTTAATATTTCTTATTGCTTAGCATAGTTATTTACTCTACTTTATTTTTGTTGAATGTATTTACTTGTACTTATACATTTTAATATTGTAGTTAATTACCTTATATTAATTAGTATATAAAATTATTTTTACAACTATTAGGACTGTAATTTGAAGAAGAGGGAACAATAAAGAGTGTGGGAGTGGTTTAGTCTATTTTGGCATTCTTCGCTATATTGCTTACTCCAAATTTAATTATAATTAAAATATTGAAAACTTGGGCATGTGTATAATGAACTATTACTGAAGGTATTAATCCAAACTAATTTAGTTAAAAGTGTCGGTCTTATTCCGGTGTTTCAGAGAGCAAAGTCGGTAGATTAGATTTTGTAAAATTTATTTCCCAAAATAATTGCGGATGAACGTGGTAATAGTTTTAGTTGGCAATCGGTTTAATTAAAACAAAAATAATAGTTTCTATAGTATAATTTTTGTAATAGCCAATAAAACTCTTAAAATGAGTCTTAATTAGTCGATTGAAGGCATGTTCCATATAAATGCGAGGTCCGGACGTGCACTGGAACAAGATACAGTATTGGGTTAGAAAAGATAAGGTAATGAACAAACGGTGTCTGTAAATGCTGAGATTTGAACAGGAATTTTAAATCCTGGAAGTAATGTGACCGTTTGGATGTGTGGGTATGGTGGCTTATCTAAATTAGAGGTTTGAATTTCTAGAAACCTGGTAAATTGTAAATTATAAAAGTGAAGATATCTTTAATTAATTTGTATATGGATAATTGATATCGAACAACATGGTTTGAAATAAAGTTTATTATGTGATGGCTCATATGTTTCGAGTCGTTGGTTGGGTAAGGGGGGTTTGAAGATGTAAAAATGAAGAATTGCACCAGTGAAGTAATAGAATTGGCGTGGTAAAGTGTAATTGATATTAAACTGGTTGATTCTGCAGATTTGGGAAATATTAATGAAGAATTAGGTCAATGACGTTTGTGTAATGTGGGTGCAAACAGTAAGAATTTTAAAAACATTAATTATATATTCCTTTCGGAACAATTCTAAAATATTCAAAAGAAATGAGGTTAACAAGAAAATACGTTAAAATATGTAGTGGTTGAGAATAATAATGAAAAAGCATAGGTAGTTGTTCTAAGATTCAGGATTTCACAGAGTGAAGTTGTGTAGTTTTTATTAGGGTTTGATGTTGTTGACAATGTGTTGTAATAAATGGTCGGTGAACGGGACATTCTCGTTTAATAGCTGTTTTCTTTCTTTTATTTATTGGAGTTCATATAATAATTTTCAAAAGTGTTTAGTAGCAAATATTTATCTACTTTTTCTTCTAAGAAATTAATGCTATGGGTGTCAAATTGTAAAATCTGGCCGAATCCGACAAGATGCATTGCGAATGGAGATGTGCACATATTGACGATTTTAGATTTGGGTTGGGTTACCTGTTCTTTAATTCTACTGAAGGTACGCCATTTTGTCTGACCGAAACATGAGCTACCTATGTTGCTAGTCCTATATGTTTAGGGATGGGGTCTCTTATTTTGCAGAAAATCATTTTAATGGTGACATTTTTCTTGAAAGTCTATAAGATGTATTTCTTTACAAATGCTGAAGTAACAGTTCCGACGTGATTTTTTGATTGGTTTTTAGGGTAGTACAAATTTTTAAAAAATATCTGAATTTATGTTTCTGAAGAATGTGTACTAAACCATCAGGAAGGCAAACATTCTCATTTAAAATGTATTTGATTCTACTTAGTTCTTTTTGATAATTGTCTTCGTTTAGAGGATAATTTATAAGTCTATGTGTAAAGAAAATAGTGGAAAAAATTTTATTTTGAATGGGTGTGTTAGAGTTGAAAAGATTTGATGTTTGGTGTTGTGGGTTTTCTGTAAATGTTAAAAAACATAATGTTATTAGGGATGTCCTTTATCTCCCATGCTTGCTGATATGTTGCTTGATAACAAGGAATTGAAAATCCAGCTATTTATTTTAAAAACACATAAAATTTTACAACAGATATGTGGACGACATTTTACTCATCTACAAAGGAATTATTGAAAACTTTAACACGTTTATGCCTCTCACCAACAAATTACACCCTCGAGTGTCATTTATATATGAATGACATGTTTGTAACCAATTAACCTCTTCAAACCTGGTAATCTGTAATCATAATGAAATTATCCCTTTAGTATTTACAGAAAATCCGTAACGTCCAACAGCATACTGTTAAATCCTCGTAGCTAACAATTAAGAACTACTCCATTCTCATACTATAAAACTTAAATAAATTAACATCTATTTCAACTTTCTAAAGTTATTGTAAATAAAAATAGTCCAAGAGAATTTTTAAGTTTAAAACCAAGCTTTTCAGACTGTAAAACAAAAGTTTAATGGTCTACAAGATGTAGCGATATAAAACTGCGGATTTCGATATACAAATCCATAGTGTAGGAATAAGCTAAAAGTCGAACGGATTTAAAATAATTGGTACAAACAACATTTTACAAAAAAAGTCTTCAGCGGCAATAAAGTATAAAAGAAATAAAATAGGCGCCTCCGAAATTGCGGTGTAAATCACCTAAGTTACCTAAACAGTAAAATCTAGCGAGAACTTTCGGTAACAGGACCCCGGCATGTAAGAGGCCTTTAATGGTTTCCGAATACCACACATGCAAGCTAAAGGTTTGAATTCGAGACAACAAAATGGCGTAGAGGGAATGATACGAAGTTGATAAAAACCGTTAAAATACTACGCCAGTTAATTAAGGACTCAATGCGTACTATATTACAAGAAGATTCCACACTAGAATGAGATCAGGTGCTAGGATATGTTATCTTTGAAATAGTAAATAGCGTAAACGGAACATCAGGTTTCAAAGCTAGCGAACTGCCGTTCACACGTAATTTAAGAGGGCTCGCGGCGCTAACATACGAGCATTGGCTAGAATGCAGAATTAGCAACGAAAATAGAATGTTATTGGTAACAAAACACGTAATCGCGATACATGCAGCGGTAGAGAAGGCGAAAGGAAATCATGAAAAACAGATAGCGCAGCCAAGGCGTATTATGATAAAAACGGTATATCGCAGCATTTAAAAATAGGTCAAAAAGTGTTAGATTTAAGACCTTCCAGGAAGAAAAATCTGGGGTGCTTCTGGACAAGACCTTATAAAGTTTTAAATAGAATAAGTAACGCAAGTTGTCGTCTAAAAGTAAGCAAGAAGTAACACGATATTTTTCATTCCAAAATATTAAAGCCGTATATTGAGGGACCTCCATATTTAGTTAATTTAGTTAGTGTAATTAACGAAGAGATCCAGCATATGTTCTCACGGAATATAGAGCAGTGTTCGGTGGGTGACCTACCAAAACAAATAGACACGTTAGAGGCGGCATAAATTTATGTTAGCTATATGTAAAAACCGCCAAGATTTTAGCAGTGTTCCAGATAAAGGAAATTTTATCGCATTTAAGATCGAATTATTAAACGAGGAGCCGACAAAGATAAGTGAATATAGGGGGGAACCCCACTGTCACAAAAATGACTAAATCTGTAAGCGATCATCTTTCGACTTAAAATCGATTGATCGCTGTAACAGGGCGCAATTAGTTCTCGTACAACGGGACGGGAAGCAAACGCGACCGTATCTAAATTGTAAAGGATTAAATAGCAAGACGGTAACATATAAATACCGTATACCTTGCATTGAGCAATTGGCGGAAAAAATTGCGTTCTCGTGTTATATAACACTCTTTGACGTTATTAGAGGTTTTTTTCAAGTTTCGGTAGCGAAGTAGTCTCAAAAATATCTCGCTATGAAGGCCACGGAAGATAATTTTGCGTCGAATTGCCTGCTTATGGGGTTACAGAATTCTTCGGCCACATTTCAGCGTCTCTTAGACGTTGTATGAAACGGAGCTGAAGAACATGCCTGCGCATACATAAACGATGTAGCGATTTACAGCAACAAATTAGATGCACACATTGCGCACATACGTGACGTGCTTGAGTGTACAAAGAAGCAGGTCTCATTATAAAACCGTCCGGATATGTTACAATCCGTAGAAAGGGTTTACTATCTGGGAAAATCGGTTACAGCAAGCGCAATTTAGCCCACAATTCGGAAAGGTTTGCAATTTTCTTTAAAAAAGGTGCGTAAATGTTGAACTTTACTTATAAATATGCTACCTCTTATCTCAAGATGTAGGTTCTAGGAATAATTGCTTAATAAACTTTTGATAGAGAGCGACAGAGAAATTAAAACTAATTTGCCAGATCTTGAATATAATAAAAGGATGAAATTTGATAGTAAAGACTTACTTCGCTATTATAGTTGACTTGTACAAGAAATAACACAAGAACTTAAAGTATTAAATAATAATTAAATCACAATAATTTATCAAAATTCCCAAGTTTATAATTGATATTGCTTATACATAGTTTTATAAAAAATCTCTTTTAAATAACATAATAATTTAGAAAACAGTAATTATTAAGTATATTTACGATACTGGTATATTTGTTGTATCAACTTGGTCCAAATTCAGAATAACAGAATTCTGCCTTGATCGTACATTAATTATGGAAGCTGACTTCTGGAAAACAGCATTGTTTGCTCAAATAAACCTATAAAAAGAGAAAAGGAAAGCAGTAATCGTTCTAATATGTAAAATAGTGTCAACTAAAAGTTAGCACAAGTATTTACCGATAAATTACATAATTCCTAACTGTTGCTTGATTAAAATTTGTACAATAATAACTGAAATGTAAATAACCGTCAAATCATATAGAAGTGGTTAAAATTATATAGCAATACATATTCTGCGTGAAAAGTGGCGAGCACCGCATTGGGATATCTACAAAAACCAATAATGCGAAATAATTAGTTATGTTTATGGAAAAAGTGGGTTATATGTGAAGTAGTTACTTACACAATGCCACGTTAACTAGCTCAGAAGCAAAGCGCTAGAGTAGGGGGGGTATGGTGTAGTCAATGATGATAAAAAAACAATAATAAAGTATACTTCTCAGCGAAAGCCCCGGGGTTCGCATTAAGTCGATGCTTTCCTGAAAAAAGGTAAGAAGGGGATAGAAAAAGTAGGACGTCAGTAGTTCACACTAACAGCAACAGATAAACACCCGAACTATAAGGTGTAAACCTAAAATAAAATTATTCGCAGTACGTGTTCAGCACACGGAGTAATAGTACCTAAGAAAACCTAAATTTATTTAAAATAGAAAAAGGAAGGTTTCGAGGAATTAGAACAAGTCAATGTTAACAGGTAAATGGGAATTTATTCAAACCCTTACAACCAGAAGTCAATATATAGTGTAACATTATTATATACGAAAAAGTCAATAAAGTAGCAACGGTATTTTATATCCTGATTATGGACACATCTAACAAGTAAAAGGATGAATGAAATGTTTTTTATAGATCAAAGCTAATCTAGAATATTTCATTGGGATGCCGTAACTACTAAATATGACATTACGCTTCATTAAATTTAAATAAAATGATTGCATAAGGAAAGATTCAGTTAACAATACGTTTGTTGATGAAAAAATGCTAAAACAATACAACATATTGATAGTCATGGGCAAAAACTTAATGAATGCTAAGAATAAGAGCGTCAGCAAATTGAAAGTAAATTTATAAAAATGGAATTTAAAACTAAACATTCACAGGAGCGAGCTAAACAATGCACGCAGCAAAGATATCGAAAAAACCATCCAAAACAAGTCCGTTCTGTTGCAGAGTAGATATAATTAATAATTAATTTTAAATAAAGGGAACTAGCATTCAATACTCTTTCTCTAGAGAAATATATTTATATTGCATGTATGCATTTTGCATAACCTGTATATTGAAAACAATTTAAAATAGCGCTTCAGATATATCTTAATTGTAATCTTATACCTTGCAATCATTGTAAAGCTAAGAATTATCATTGAAATGGAAGTATATAGATTTTTAAAAATCAAGCAAATATTGACGCAATTATTTTACGTAATATGTACATTTAAAACTGAAGTTAATAATTAATTTAGTCTACATTACATGACATTTATAGCAAATTTTTATATTCAAATACAAGCAACTTTAACGTAGAACTTTTATTCTTTGTATCCCTTCGGATCTAGCACGTGTTGGATAGGACATGACTCGAAGTTATAGATTACGTCTGTACAGTAGGCATTATGGAAGGTAAGATACTTAAAAATTATATAGTAATTGGAAAGGATGGTTTCGTTTATTGTGCTAGCGTTGATTTCGTTTCATTTCAACGGAAGCGAGTGTTAAACAACGCTCATATTACGGAGGATACGAAGACAAAGACTTAATTAGCAAATTAAAATTTCTACGACCTTAAGAAATCCATTTGTCGGTATAGCTGGTAAAAGAAAGGCTTGAGGGGCAGTGTGCGTTACATCAACATCTTGTGATACATCTATCTTCCAAAGCCAACACAACCCATAGTATTAATTAGGGCCAGATGTGTGAGATCCTACCAATCAAGCTAAAAATCGCAGACCAAAAACGAGTTATTTATCAGATAAAGAAGGATTAATTAGGACTTACCGTTGTATCGAATATGAACAGCGCCCTTTTTAAGAATAAGAGTAAGAAATGCTAATTCGTCACATTTTGCATTTAAACGTTAGTAAAGAAGAGCAACAAGTAATCGCTCAAGGTGATCTACACCCAAAAACTTAGCAAAAAAGTAAAAGTTAGGGAACTCGTATTCTATTGAATTTAAAGCTTTAAAACTAATTTTTACAGTTCCTAACCCTCAGGTCAGATGGCGATACTTACTGGATAAATAAATTATATGAAAGAAATCCTCCAAACTATTCAAATTAATTGGAAGTAACCGTTATGTTAAATACTAACATAACAGAACGAATTTTGATTGTTTAATGTTAACAATTCTACACGTATTTAACACTAAATAATTACACACAGGTATATACAGAGTGTACCTAAACAAATATAAGCGAAATAGAAATAAATATTTATATGTCAATGCCAGACCGTGGCAATGATTATATTGTAGATACGAAATCGCGTTCTCGGTTCTTATTCAACACGTAGCACGTAATGATCTCAGATTATATTAGCTTGCAATATTTCATTGTACACAGCATTTATTTGAGTAAAAATGAATTATTCTGCTGTATAAGAGAAAGTATAAATAATGAGATTGTATTATAGTGGAATTTTAAGAGATTTTGCCAAATAAATGTAACGTAAACCCTAATTTATTACACAATATTTTATCTATAGATGAGTTTTGTGTATTTGCATGGACATAATTATTAACCCAGCTGTAATTAATTTATATATGCTTTTAAGTTGCGGTGTTACCTAACTTCTTAATATTTTCTAGAGATGTTTCTACAACCCTAGAAAATGATATAAGATGGATAAATAAAGAAGACGGTAAGGATAAATCTTATATATATATATATATATGTCCACGAGCGACTAAAAATAGTTTTCTAAAATTTTCAGAAATTACCAGTAACAATCTGTCTATGTGGTATGAGCTTATAGTGGTCTAAGTCATTGATCCCAAAAAGTACAGTAAGTATTAGCTTTTCATCCATATGAGACCTAATTTCTTTGGCTGGAGAGGCGACGCTATATGCCGTTCTGATCATAGCATATTTGTCTCTGGATTCTAGGCAAACACTTCTCATAACAGACCTCAACAACCACCATGCGACATTCAATCTGATCCATGATCCATGGTCAGCTGCTTTAAAACATATTTCGCACTGATACACCTTTTATTCATTTTGTTGCACAGTATCGCATTAGAGAAGCCCTGAGAGATTGAAAATGTTTTCTGCAACTTCGCGGTTAGATTTATTTGTTCAAATCGAAACAGCTAGTTCACTTTCCCAATCACTCCTTCCATTCTGAACTAATCTTAGAAAACTGATCCTAAACTACAAATTGTTTAGCGCAGTGTCAGCATTAACTTGCTTAATTGCTATTGGTATCTTTGAACCAGATTTTTCTAATTATCATATAAGTTTGCTGTTTTAACTGCGTTAGTAGAATGAGTAGGCAGCATTTAGGACCAATTCAAACTTTTTTATGTTGTAACCAATTTGCAGTTGAACGAATAATGCAGTCCTTTAGTTATTAAGAGGAGTGACCAAATGGTCGGCAGAACAGGTGCGTAATTAGTTAGTAGTGCATTTTAATAGTAAAACTGGCAAGCACGTTGTGCGTCAATATTTTAGCAATAGAAAACGTAATAAAATGTATTGAACTAATATAATCGTATCCGGTATATGTGAAATCCTACCATTCTAAGCATACTGCTGATAATTTATATAGGATAAAGCTAATGCAGCCCATTTGTTTAGAGCTTTTGTTGTGTGTTTTAGCCCTCCGCCAGGTGCGCCTTGAGAAATATCGTGAGCAGGCACGCTGCGGCACTTTATGCCGCAATAAATATTTAAAAATAAAATGCAGGTGCAGTGTCTCAAAATTATATTTATTGTACAAATATACACAAAAGGAAGTAAATATTGACATTAATATGCTATAAAGAAAAATAAGCAATAGGAAATGAACCGACTAATAATCACAAAACTAAAGTAAACTTTAATTCTTATAAATTCTAAACCTAACCAGAATAAACTAAATCAGCCTACTTTTATTGAGCGGTACAAACAATTATTGCAGCGTACGATTTTGTTGCTGTGCTTTTTACAAACATATTGCTGACATGAATCACAACTAACTGTTGTTTAGGTATTTTTATGGGCACTACATATGTAGCACCGTCCACTGAAATGTTGAAATGCCACATTATACAGTTGGAACCCGATAACATTGCAGTGACGCTATGTGGTTATAGCAAAATCTCAGACATAATTATACTCACAATCTATTAAAGTATAATAAGAAGAAAATGATATGCTGTTATATTTCTACTACGGTAAAATGGACACAACATAAGCATTCGCCAAATACTTCATAGATAAATGTCATACAATGTATATACCTTGATCAAAATGTACCCGGAGCTACCACCGTGTAGTGCTCGAAGTCACCAGAGTTATTCAGTTTTATTTATTTTATTAGGTTGGCACATATATCTTTGATATTCCCACTACATTTCAGCATCATATCTTGACCTTTGTAAGTTGCTCCGTCATGAACACATCTGCCTCTATGTATTTTTCGATTGTTTACAATTTAGAAATGGAATTGAATTTGCAAAACTAATTTGTACTAGATGTTGCGGAAAAAATAGATTGAATGATGCGAGGGACTTGATAATGTTGGAAAAGCGTTTCGACACCGGTAATCTAAAGAAAACGGTCGTGTACCAGTGGTAAGAACGTTTCAGAAGTGGCCGTAGTCCTTAGAGGATGGCGAACGCAGTATCAGGCCACTAACGTCGAAAACCGACGAAAACATCGATAACGTAAAAGACGTGTTAGTTAAAAACCGCAATTTAACCATCATAGATCTAGTAGAGAACTTGAACATTGCTTATGGATCCGTTCAAGACATTTTAGTTAACCATTTGGATTTACGCCGTGTTGCAGCATAGTTGGTACCGGAAGACCTTAGTTTCTTGCAGAAAAGGGATCGTTTTGACATCGCGAAAGACATGGTTTCCAAGTCAAAATCCTACTCAACACTCATCAAACGCATCGTTACTGAAAACGAGAAGTGGGTTTATGAGTACGACATGCTTTCTAGACATGAGGCGAGTGAATGGTGCGCATCGAATGAGCCCAAACCGATGAAACAGCGCCGTTTTTAATTAAAGATGGAGCCGCTGCTAATGGTTTTCATGGATTACGACGATCTTGTGCATCATGAATCTTTGACAAGACGTCAGACAGTGAACAATGAATATTATTTGGGCGATATACGATGGTTGCGTGAAGTAAGTAGTTCACCAAAAAACGCAAAATTTGTGGGCAAACAACTCGTGGATTCTGCACCATGATAACGCACCATCGCACAACGCCATCATTATCCGCCACTTTTTGAGTAAGTTTAATTTTTATTTTTAGAGCGGCTTTGCAATCGTCGAATACACTGTTCATAAATATTCTGTATAAATCTCCAGGAAAGTTTATATGAGCAAGTAATTTATTCTTTATTAATATCTTTTGATAGACAATATTACTTCTCCTCTAAGTGATGTACTTGTGTTGAAAAAGAGCAACTATTACAGAAAACTCATCTAAAGATGGTCTACCTGCTTTGGATCAGTTTTGGCCGCTGAAGGGAGTCAACTAAAGAAAATTTGTAAAGAATAAAAGCTATACAGGTTGATTATTATTAATCTCATACGACAATAGACACCGACAAAGCAGAAAATTCACAAAAGGTTTGCCTTATGCTAGATTTACATGTGTTGCAGTATGAGACGAAAATTAGGATCAACTAAAAAATTATTTACGCTCAAATAGGTACATCAACTTTACAGTATTTTCCCCAATTTTGAAAATCCCAGTGGGAACTGTTCATTTCATCATTCACGATCCTGACCATCGTAAATTTGTTGCTTGATGAATTCCACAAATACCTACTTATGAGCAGAAAATTTTTTCTTTTGCCTTATCATTGAAGCATTTAATGAACTATCAACGACAAGACAGTGCTTTTTCACCAAATTGTTGACCGTAATGAGTTTTGGTGTTATCACTAGGAACATTAATTCAAACTTAATCTAATAATTTAATAATTTAAAAGGTCTTCGCCCAAATTTATATTTTTTATTTAAATTGACAATTGTTTCGGCAATTTTAACTTTTCTTAAAAA
>JAHWXV010690211.1:0-12185 GCA_024586415.1 Phrixothrix hirtus | reverse complement strand
TATGCTGGTAAGAGTCATGAAAAACGCCAGAAATCGGTTTACTCAGTGTATGAAGAATGGGGGACGCCACCTACCTGATTTGATCTTCAAAACTATGTAAAACATTAGGTATGCGCCTACATTATGAAAAACAAATAAAAATTTTCTGATTCATACAATGGGTTTTATTAAGTTTGGATACAGGAAGTTATGTTGCCGCACCCTGTATAAATTTGTTCCAGTTCCTTTTAGTTCAGTCATTAAACCAACAAATTTGCAAATAATTTGACTTAATTTTATTTGTTTAATATGGATACAAAGATTAACAGAAGCTGCTAGGAAATATAAACTTATCTATCATCAAAGCGAAAAAACAATTCACTGTAATACCCCATAATAGGAAGATGAATAGAAGGTGATTGGCAAAACATTTTTCCTTTTTGTAAATTAGTGATTACTTTAAAACTACGCTTTCTTCTTTTTATTAACATCTAACAATTATATTTAAATCAATCACAGCCAAATTACTGAATATTTTCGCATATTCACATGTAAATATATAATTTTATGTAAAAATTGACTTGGTCGGAACTGCATCTGAACGTTAATAAACTATCCGTCTTTGCCTGGAAAACTATGTGCTACAACCGCTCCGCTTACAATACGATAACATAATTTTACTTTAAGGTAGTTGTCCGGAAAGTAACATTAATTTATTTATAAAATAACACAAAATTCTCAAGCTATATTTCAATGATGACGTGCAAGTTAAGTCACAACGTTGCGAAATTAGTCTAGAATCAATCATGCGGACTTTTATTTTGAATGACTCCTTAATTTTTTAAATATCTTACAATAAATCTTTGATACCGTTCGTCTCCTAAAACGTCATGATTTCAATAATTGCCTTTTCGACTTTTCAAGGCCTAAATATCATCAACTGTCATGATTTAATTCAGAAAAGAAGATTAACGCGAGTCATCTTCTTTGTTTCTTGCGTTGTTGAGAAAGTATTTTAGGCAGTGATAAAGCACAAAACTTTCTTAGTATTGCGTTATAACTATCATTTCACGAAGTATTGTGCGAGAGATCTGCGAAAATTAACTGAAAAAGGTTGTAAATGATAATTTAACGGTGTTGTTGAACTTTTTCGTTAATGTTATGCATTAACCACCATAATCGGTCGGTAACCTACTACTGTTGTTTCACGCTACCGTTACTAAATGTGTTCTCCATATAAATTTCATAAGCATAAAAATATATTTTAAGTGCTTTTCGGTATTTGGTTAAGAGGCGTTTTATCAATAAGCATACTTCCACGCTGGCATCATTCACAACTGTATCTTTAGAATGTGTTTTCAGTAATTTTAATCTGAAAAGTAAAGTTAGCGTCTTTACACGCGCAATTTTGTGCACCACTTAAAAACAGAGGTTATTTTCTAAATAACTTGCACAGATTGACATGTTTGCCGTGCTTTTTGTATGCATCCTATACACATTACATTCAAAGTTTGTAGATCACCCCATATAATACCAATTTTAAATATTTAAATACAATTGAGGATCAATTTTAAAGAAGCTGTAGGTAACTTAAATAATCTCTTGTAGTCCTATTTTGGAATTTATATTTGTTAAACAAAAGATTAACTTTATTTCAAATCAATACGTAAAGTATTACATCATTATTTTAGAATGTATATGAGATCACCACTGAAATTGGAAGTAAAAGCATTCTTCATCAATTTCGTGACGAATTTATTCTCTATTGTTGATCCTTTTTTAAAAATTCGCTTAGAATTAAATGCAATGCGTTTCATTATTTCGCTAATATATCTGGTGTTACAGCATACACGCGGCGCAAGGATAAAACACCGCAAAAATTGCGATAAGTAAAATGAGTAAGAATGAGTAAAATCGGAGTGATGCACGCTTCTTTTTATCTATAGCTCTATAAAAATCGTTGCAATGATATCAGACCCATTGTGTTATTTAATTTTGTGTAAATCACATGTATATTAAATGGCCTGGTTTACAGCTACGGTCAATTACCTGGTTATTAATTGTTTAATACCTTGTTAAGTTGGAATTGTTTTATTTTCGAAGTTTTTACACGAATCTTAAAATGTTTTATACCCTTTTTGCAACGACCAACTAATTTTTATTTATTAATGTAAGTTTGTTATCTTTAATGGAAATTTTTATTGTTATAACCTATTTTTTTAATGTACCTGTTACTGACCTGAATTATTTGGTCGAAATATATAATACTAAATATAAATTGAAATCGGATTTCTTAAATTTTGACTTCATTTTAACCCTAGTTGGTGTAAAGTGGATCGCTCGTTTTGACTCCAACATTATTTCTTAGTGCATTTGAATAAAATTGAATTCTTTTAAATGTGAGTATGTTATGTTTGTATTGAATAAACTTTATTCGTTAATTAAGAAATTATTTACTAAACTAATGTTAAGTATTTACGATTTTTCTGACCTTCTAAACGTTGAGCATGTTGTACTATAAAATATATGTAACATTTGTCATAAATTGTAGTACTTCATTGTGAACAACAAATTTATTATAGTAATATGATTCGTCCGTAATTAGTGGATCAATCTGTAAATTATTTACTTTCCGATTTCTCCAATTGATTAATATAACTAGTTTGTATCTTATTTGCTTTATGTACAACTTATGTTTTATTAGTTGATGAATTAAATATGCATTTTATTTTAATTTTTTGGTATTCCAAAAGATATTCCAAAAATAATACTTGTAAGTATCCTGAGAGATTATATTTTAGTTCAGAATGTCATTCTTGAATTTATACCGAAGGATAGGAAACTCGAGATGTGTAAGTATGTATTAGGAGAAAATATGTAAGAATATTCCAAATTAATTATTATGTCATTAGTGTTATGTATGGAAATATACGAGAGATATATTTTAATTAAGGTTCGATTGACTGCAGCTACGTAAATTTCATGTGCGTGTGGAACATGCAGGTACGACGGCTCCCGGCACGCCTTGGGCAAAAGCAGACTCCATTTAAAGTCGTCTCTTCTCTTTGTGCTAATAATTCTGTGAGGTTAAAATATTCAAGACAATTGAACGGCCCGCCGATTGTGAAATTACAGCCTGTGATTCGATTTTTGACAGTAAGGAACGTATCAATCGCGAACATTCATCGCCATATATGTGAAGTGTATGGCCTCAATGCGATGAGTGGCAGTAAAGTACGTAAATGGCTAAGGTCGTTCAAGGACAGGCAGGGCAATGTGGATAGTGAACCGAGATCGGGCCGACCTACTGTAATAACAGACGAGTTGGTACACGTGGTTCAAGTAAAAATTGATGAAGATCGACTGTTCACGATTTGAACTTTATTACTGAAAGTTTCATAAATTTCAAGGTCAATACTGTACAAATTCGTTTCTGAAAACTTGCAGTTTAGAAAATTGTGTTCACACTGTATTCCTAAGCTGCATTCCAAGGAACACAAAAAAAGGAGAATGGCGTCTTGGTATTTCTAACCAGATACAAGCAGGAAGGATATAACTTTTGGGCAACATTATAACAAGGGACGAGACATGGGTGTTTGACGTGATTCCAGAAATAAAGCGGGAGTTAATACAATGGTAACAAGAATTTTCCAACAAAAGTTAACACCAAACAGACAATTTTTGGGACAACAGTAAATTCAGTTGCGTACTGAGCGACCTTGATTAAGTTTCAAAGCGCCATACAGAATATGCGGTGTGGCTTACTTGCTGGGAGCAATTGTCACGTGTTCTACTGTCTGAAGGAGTTTATCGGTGATCAACGGTTTGATACGGATGAAGAAGTGAAACTAACAGTTGCAAATTGGTTGTCTTCAAAAGCGGCTAATTTCTATGACGTGAGCTTAAACAAATTATTATATCGCCATAAAAAATGTTTAAAAAAAGAAGAAAACTACGTAGAAACATAGCTTAAGGTATAAGGAGTGAAATAAAAAAGTTTTTGAAAATATCTTTCCTTAAAGAATATTTCTTGTATATGCAATAATATAGCTCTCTTTTTATACCTAAAGAGCGGAAATGAAACAAATTTTTTTTACAAATAACCGCACTTTTGGTGATGGGGATAATTAGCATTTGTCTAGTTCTACGTTTTGAGGTTCTTAATTTCAGGGTTTTTTTTCCGAATTACACTGAATAATGCTAAAAATGTTGTACTAAAGACATAACTCGATAATATTTTATTTGAAGGGAACGCTTAGTAAAAAACAGGGGCAATTGTTTAGTGTATTACGCAATTTTTCCTGGATTGTTAATAAAGTCCGCACAAAATTCCATGAGTAGTGACACTAATACCAAGTTTGCATACAACGACTTTCAGAATATTTTAACATTTTGCATTCAATAAAAAATATATTAAAAAGTTTAGTAGCGGCATAGATGTTTTTAAGTCAAAATTGTGGTTATCCGGGTCGATTTATACACCTATAAGATTTTGGGCAGAATCTACTATAATGGTTTTACTGAGCTTTTTGTTCAGAAGTTGTTTGGTACGAGAATTTAAAATTAAATCTTAAAGCGGACTGAAGAATCTAACAATGCCATTACGACCTCTTATGCTGCAAGTAAGAAATACAAAATATCCCAAATAACTATAACCTATTTGTATAATACTTTTGTGCCAAAAAGTAAATCAATGGGTAGGAACATAGCAAGTTCGAATGAAGAAGCAACCAAGTTAGCACAAGGCTTAATTTAGATGGAGAAATGGGGGTGGTGTTTGATCAGAGTTAAGATTTTTAGAATTGTACCAGACTACGTTGTAAAAAATAGTATTGAAACCCCATGTACAGGAGGCCATCTTGACGAAGACTGATTTCTGGTTTTCTCCAAGCAACATTGTAAAAGTACCCTCATAACATCAAAATCGCAATTATAAAAACCGATACAGTTTTTCGCGAGTTTCAGTGTTATTACGTTATTATGATTTAAATTAAAAGAACAAGGTAAAAGACTAAGAATTCGAGCAGTGCGGGAAACATTTAATAATTAAAATAATTAATTATATATATATATGAATGTTTGTAAATCTAGTAGTTTATCTAATTAAAATTAGATAAACTACAAATAATGTATTTGGTTAAAATAAGTGAAGTTAATTGTATAGATCAAATAAGATGCCATCATTTTAAATATGAACATGTTGCAAGTTATAAGTACAGAGTTACTGTAAACCGCAAGAATGAAATAACAAATAAGTCACGCTAGTGGATCGAAGATACCGTGTCTTAAATTAGTATATAAAGAGCGACGCAAGTACGTTTAAGATACTTCGACCCCAATAGTGGAGCCGAGCACACTGATAGACTTCGCTTTTAACCGCGAAGCGAGCTAGATATACTTCGACTCCATCAGCGGAGTCGGGGACACCGATATACATCGACTCCGACCACGGGGCCGAGAACATCGATACGCTTCGAGGCGAGATACTCCACCTGCAGCCGCTAAGCGACGCTCTATGTCCGACCGAGATATAATAAGCATCAAGTCGCGCTCTCCTAGTCGGGCTTGCTTTATGAATCAACCTTTGGGTTAAAATATATAATTGAGGAGGTGAACCTAGTTTACACTTGGAAGTTGTGGAACCTTTCCGCTATCGCTAACGGGATTTAGTTGGATAATCACGACCCCTTAGTTAAATAGTTGCTTGGGCGATCGTGGAGCTGAAGGATCCTGAGAATCACCGCCGTACACCGTGTGCAGTCTATCTTATTCTAGCGTCGCAGTTGCCTGTAGAACTCGACGAAGGAACCCGATAGCCCCGCAGGTAAAGCTCGTAAACGCTTCCTCTTGTTGTCAGGGCGATAGGAAGTTGCATTGACAGATATCCAGACCGCAAAAGGATTTCCGTAACAGGAACGCACAAAATCCTCTAGGTCGATTATCAAACCGTTTTTTATATCGATGCCAACAGCATTGATGCGAGACCCGTTATTAGACAACTTCAAAATGCATTCTAGCTAGCATTCGTTTAACGCCTGTTGAAATTAATTGTTAATGGTTGAAAGTCCTAATTAATTAATTTCATTGATACTGAATGATTAGTATCATTCGTCCGTTATTATCAACAATAATTGAATACATTCATTGTTTGAGCTTTACGAATTAAATTCAATATTTAATTGCCATTGTCGTAAACACGAAAGTATAGCCAACGATCATTTTATTGAGTTTATTTTGTACATATTTATTTTATCATTAGAGAATGCATATCTAATTATTTTTGAATTCTCCATTATCATTGTGTATATATTTATTCTGAAGCTTTCGTACTCCTATTGTAAATACTTTTAATTTGTTATTAATCATTCATTTGTTTTTATTTATAATATATAACTTATGAAGGTTTATTGACTTGTTATTTATTAACCAATTTAGTTAGGTAGGAACAACTAAGCCCTCCGTTAATGAAAAATAATGAAAAACGAAACGTCACAACATGATGTCTTTAAAATACCAGGGTAAATAGAATTTGTTACAAAGAATCGCATAGAACCCTTTATCATTGAGTAGTGTTAAAGTGAGAAATTGAATTTAAGAACAAATCTGGAACTTGGACGAAACTAATGCTTTTCTCGATCTATCAAAGACAAAAATCATAGGTAAAATCTAGTGTGAGACAACATACGACTTTCTCTTACCTATCTTGAATTTAATTTGGAGTTATTGACCTTAGTTATATTCCTGTTTACCTATACTGAAAACTCTAAAATTCATTTAAAAGTATAAATAATTTACCCATTTATAATTTCCTATATAAATGTACTAAGACTATATAATTAAATTTTAAGCTAATTTAGAGCACAATTATTTTATAACTTTAAATAAAAAGTAGTTAGTTATGTAAATAATGCACACAAATCATTAAAATATTAATTTATATTCGTTTTCGGAACGATAATAGCAACGAGCCCATCCATCCAATTAACTTCTCACGTGAAACACTGCTTAACTCTAGAGATTTTCCTCGATAACGCGCTTCAATGAATTTTATTGGAGACACCGGTTAGTTCGCGTAAAAGAGCATTGCAGGAGTAAGAAATGTGGCAAGTTTAAATAAAATTGTTAGAACCGTTTTCGAGAAAATCGCAAAAAAACTAAAAATGACAAAAATAAAGTGGCACCTCCGGTTAATCTATTTTAACAAAATTCTTACAAGGGTGTGCTGGGAAGGTAATAAATTCAAATATTAAGTTTCACTTTTCGACAACGTCTAGTTTTTGAGCAACATTAACCACAAGCGTATACACGTACGTACACACATCACACGTACACACGCAGAACAATTTCTAAAAGCATACTTTTTGGACTCAGGTGACCTGAAAACGTGTATTTCCGCTAAAAACTGGACATCTACAATTTTGAGCTGTATATTTCATATAGGTAAAAGAAAGTAAAAAAAGGAGTTTTATGGTCTAACTACAGTATTACAGTATTATTGATAGTAAATACTATAGGACTTAAGGCTCTGCCTTTGATTGTTTTTGAAGGTAAAATCATATGGCCTGAATCATGCGGTCTACTGACGTGGTTTATGCTACGACATATGCAATTACTAGCAATGGATGGATGGAGTAAGACATTTTTCTAAAATGTATTATTAAAAACATTTGGAACCAACCCTACAGATAGAAGGAAAGCTTGTACCTTTTAGATAATGACGTGATTGAAAATACAGTATGAACTTTTTTAAATCATTTAGTGGAGATTTTTTTCCGGAAGGAATTTTTGACATTTTCTCCCATTGGCAAAATTATTTAGACATGAAGGGTAGTCATAGAGTAGTAGTTTAAAATGTGGTTATTTAATTTTTTAATTAATTTAATTAATTATTAGGTTTTAATAAAATATCGTACCTTACTTTTGAGACATGCTTCGTAACATGATTTTACTTATTCGTTTATCTCCATTTATTTCATTTCTTTTGTGATAGACTAGTCTATAAGCGAAAATTTTATTGATGGCGATCTGTTTTGGGATAAATATCATTAACGGAAAGTTTTTATAATAAAACCAAGCAATCAAAATTTTCCATTTCTGGCAAGAAACTAAATACAAATTTTGTGGTTAATACTTCAAGATGTGGAAATTATATTTCCTCTCTTGGCTTCAACTGTTTTTGTCATTTCGCCATGACTACTACGATTTTGTCGAACCTGTACAGAGTTCTACCTCCTGTTGAATTTTTGAAGTAATTAACATGGCATTAGCACGGGATTCACGATTTTATATATTTACCCGAGAAGAAGGCAAGTTTGAAAATTGATTTTAATTTTAATCCATTCTAAAATTTAATAAAATTTTAAAAAGTGCTTCATATTCTATTTAAACTTTGGTTATCATCGTATCAATTATCAACCATACGAGGACGTTCTGATAAATGGCCGGTTTGAACATGAGAACACAACTTTTTCTTCAAACGTTCATTTTGTTTTCCAACATAGTCTCCTTTTAGCTCGATTCACTTAGTCCAACGTTTTTCCAATTTTATTAAGCCATCCTTGTAGTACGATTTATCAATATGCATGTTTCCCAATTGAAATTCCTTATTTGATGCGAATCTCCTTCCACCAAGCCATTTTTTCAGGTTTGAAAGCAGGAAGTAGTCACAGGGAGCTAGATCAGGAGAATATGGTGGATGCGGAAGCAAGTCGTAACATAGTTCATCCAATTTCTGTTGAGTTTGCCATGATATGTGAGCTGGTGCGTTGTCATGATGAAAAAGCATTTTCTTTTTGCCAAATGTGGTCGTTTTTCTTTATTTCAACGTGCAATCGATCCAGTAATCCCACATAATAATATCCTGTGATTGTTTCTTGCGCTTTAAGATAATCGATGAGTATTACACCTTATGCATCCCAAAAAACAGTCGCTAAAACCTTTCCAGCTGATGCAACCACTTTTGCTTTCTTCGATGCACTTGAACCAACTTCAACCCATTGTTTTGATTGCTGTTTCGTTTTAGGTGTGTAGTGGTGGATCCATGTTTAATCTACGATTATGAATCGTCAAACGTTGCTTTGAAATAACCTCACGATTTGCGTTTTTCTTCTATTGTTAACAAACGTGGTACCCATCTTGCTGACAGTGTTTTCATATCTAAATACTTACGCGTTCTTTTGAGATGTTTACGATGTCAGATATCTCACGCACTTTTACTCGTAGATCTTCTAAAACGATATCATGGATTTTTTCGATCATTTCTTTGGTGGTCACTTCGATTGGTCGACCTCAACTATGTTCATCAATAAATCGCAGTTGAATTCGCTGGAGCAGATGTACCATAATATTTATCAAGCTTTTCATTTATTTCTTTGGCGGTTTTCCCACGCAAAAATAATGCTTAATCAATGCACGAAATTCGTTTTTATCCATTATTTTAACGCAATCACAAGTTGCTCGTTTTTTATGGTTGTTAAACATAAACTAAATGACATATAGCGCTAAAAATTTTCATGCGGCCTACTAACAGATTGTATTTGACAGAAATAATATATATTCGGTGATCAGTGGCGCCATCTCTTGGATACCGGCTAATTATTAAACCGCCCTTGTCTTAATTTATTTTTAAACTGATTACTGCTCTTTAAGGGTCAATTTTGTATAATATTGTGTTAACCCTTTATTTCTAAAATTATTAGGGAAATATCTGCATTTGGTATTAATAACTAATCTTAAGAATATGTTTATTAAAAGTTGTGCGCTATAAACTTTATATGTGACGACTATGCTAAAGAGATAGCAACTTATTCTTAGTAGTAGCTATATTTTGATTATAGTCATAATAATTATTATAGACATAACTGTATGTTTGGTTGCCTATACAACTGTCGTTGCATATGCAATGTTATCGACTCCTAAAGAGTTAAATAAAGTTTTTTTTATACAGTTAAATAATTAGAAGTAATTGTTTTGCATGAAGTAAAATTTCATTAATCTATCTCAATCATTGTTACGCTTATATGGTTTAAATGTTTTTCAAACTCATTTTGGTATGTTTAATGGAAGAATTTAGTAACTAAATTTTCGTTATATCAATTTAAATTTGTTAAAATGTATCCTAACTTATTTTCAATAACAGGTATAATATTTTGATGACATCGAAAATATGTCAAAAATATTACCTGCCTGTAGCACGTTTTTACAAACTAGACACATTCTTTTTTACAAATATTTCAATAAATAAAAAAGTTTTGACAAAAATGCTTTTTAGAAGCTAATAAATTACAATAAGTTTGTTTTATTAAAAATTAATAGCTTTATGCTGTAAATAATACATCTTGTGATTTATTATTCTTCAAATTGATATAAAATTAAGTATACTAACCGTTTTATAAAACATACACGCTTGTCTATCTTCATCTTCTCCTGTAGGGCAGTCTATGAAGCCATCGCAAAGAACGTGGTCATCTATACAGTGATATCGACCTTGTCGGTCAGGAGTTGGGCAGGCGAATCTATCCATGCCGTCTGGAGCTGGAGGACATTCTGTAAATAAAGTCGTTTAAGAAACTTATTCAAAAACTAACTCACATGTTTATTTTTCTTCGAATTGTGTAGGAAAACGTAAGGTTTCAATTTTATTATGGAAATATATAGATAGCTATATGTATAGATAATGAAACTTCTATTTTACGAATTTCTATTTTACAAAATTATTAGACTATTTTGATTTCATATAAATATAAATCTTTTCCATTTTAGAAAAAATTTAATAAATTTTTTGATCGGATTATCAACTTCGTTAAATAGAATCTACATTGTATTAAAGAGAAACATAAACGGAGATTATGAATATACAGCAATTACCTGTGAAGTGTGTGTTGTGAAGTGCTTTTTAAAAAATAGATTATAGCTTATTTAAATAACAATTACTGAGTAGATTTGATAATTAATAAAAATAAAATTTAAATGGTTAAAGTAAATACTAACGCGTATCGTTAAAAATATTAAAAAGGCATGGTCTTGGATTATATAGGGTATTTAAAAAATATTTTCCAGTTTTTCTGCTAATTAGAACATTAGGTAAATTGCCACGCAAACTATAACAATATTTACTAATGTATTTATACAAATTCATTTAGGATAAATTTAACTGCTGGTTAATTACCTTACCTATTATGTATTAACAATGGTTTCTATGGAAGATACCTTTCAGATAAATGGATACCCATTTTATAATGCAAGGCAAGATGCAACAACTTGATTCGTCGTTACAGGCAACACTTTACCTTTATCTACCGTAGAAATAAAATTGAAGTGTCAATCCGTGATTTCGAAACAATTACCTTTACTTAGTGTATTACATTTTTTTCAAGACTAAATTATAATTTAAAATTTTTTGTCTGTTTGTTTTATTTAAAATTAATATATACTAAATCAATACTGATGAAACTTGCACAGACTATAGATTGCATTGCTAAGACTAATTTTTGTTTCATAAAACTTCTCGATACTATGGCATTCGGGATAAAATTAATTGTGTTCGGTCATCAGTCGGCTAGAAGCGAGCGAGGTATGGAGCGTACGCCGCCGGTTGGATGGGCGTAGAGTGCGGCGACTGGGATGAATTCGCGAGCGATTTTAATACAAAGTTTGAGGTGTAAACTCTTTCTCTATAATATTTATCAATTGTTCAATTTAATTAAAACGTTTTCAAATAATGAAGAAACAGGCACGATCTTTATATTGACACAATGTAAAATACAAATACATCCGTGAGACTTATACATAACGTTACTCAACAGAAGAAAGGTTTATAAAGAATTTAGATAGCTTTAAAATAACTTGAGAGCAAACGGATAGTTTTGATCAACCTAATCGAAGAAGGCGAAATGTTACTAATGGTCATTTACGCACTAGTGTTTATGTCACTCTTTATCTTAGCATGTTGTAATTGCCACAGAAACGTAAGCTCATGTTGGTATGAATTGCCCTACTGAAAATAACGAAATAACTGTGATTGCAATGGCAACTTAAAATCATCATCTCAACTCATTATATAGTATTGTTAAAGATTCTGTATATAATAATTTATCCGTGTCAAGTTGTACGAGGGTTGCCTTTTATGTTGTTACAAATGGCCACTAGATGTCGCTAGTGTAATAAGTTATTGCCATATTCGTAAAATTTGACATTTTGTATTGTAA
>JAHWXV010690209.1:0-12890 GCA_024586415.1 Phrixothrix hirtus | reverse complement strand
AGAAGACATTGGAAAAATGTCGAAAGCTTGGTCAATCGAATAAATAGTTTTTCAACATAATTAGTCGACAATACCATTAATTTTATATTTATATATATATTCGGCATCTCAAGGCAAAAAATGAAATTTCATGTACATTTTAAAAATTAAATCGAAATGGAAGAATGCATTTTTTCCGTTTTCTGGTTCGTTTTCGAGATATCTGAGTTTAAATGTTGCGAAGAAATAACAAATAATTACATAAATATGAATTGAAATAAATAAATTATCTTAGAGGGGAGCAATTTATTGCATTCAAATTTAAAACGAACAATAAAGTAAAATTGTAAACAAATAGGAATTATGCAAGTATAAGGTTATCATGGAGAAAATAAACAGAAACTTGTCAGTTTATCATAGCTTTGTCATTCTATTGCGTTTGAACTGATTTTGCAATGGAATTTACAAGTGAAGAATACACCGATATTATCTTTATTTATGAATTTTGTAATGAAATTCTCTCTCGGCATGCCGCGAATACCAATGTCAACCAGTTCGGCAAGTTTTTTCCGATACATTTCAAAGACTTCGTTAATGTGGAATTGATAAACGTCGTAGAGGAGGCCCTCACCAACAGTATATAATTGAGCAGGAAGAAGGCGTAATTGATGCCGTGCTTGATAAACCAAGCACCAGTACTAGACGGATTTCAACACAATTGCAAGTATCTCATAATAAATTGAAGTAATATTCACGTTGTTTATTAACAAACTAAAAATAAACTAAAATTTTTATCAATATATTATACAAACAGCAAGTACCATTTTACAAAAAATAACAAATAGTTGGTAATTTTAAAAAGATTTTGTTTTCATAATTTTTTGTTCGCCAGAGCAATCTGACATAAAATATAAGTAAACAAGAAGTATTTCATAAGACACCCGACTGCATTCTCAATGTGGATTCCACTATAGATAAATATCAGAGTGTGTTCTAATTGATACCTTAGAGAATTTTTGATAAATAAGAGGCGTATTAAGAAACTTTAAATATAATTTTGGAAATTCTATAAGTAGAGCATTAAAATTCATGACGACAAAAGCTAAAAATAAGTATTCACTAAAGATAAAGAAATGTGGTATGTTATGTTCATAACTCTTCCAAGTTCGTCAGTATGGTTATATTCAAAATCATCTCCTATCTTTATGTAAACAAACCGCCTAAATAAATCAGGCTTGTTGGAAAACGAAGACAAATCGTAGGGTAATTCCTATGAGTTTGTTTATTTGACTGTTTTTGTCACTGAGGGATCGGGATGCGGAATTTCCTTTGGCGCTTTTGGATTAGAACTGTTATGTAGTAATTTCGCCGTGCCTACTAGAATTGTGCCGAATCTGGAGGAGCTCCACCATCAGTAGGGATTTTTAATGTGCCAAACATCACAATGACACGGAACCTACACTTTTACTTCTTTATCCGGGAGGAAGGCATGCTTATTAAATTTTTCCCTGCTGAAAAATTTACCGACCTCGATTGCGTTTGAACCCGCGTCCCTTGGGTACAGTGACAAATATTCTAACCACTACACTAGTCGGGGCCGGTCTAATTGCCATGAGACTATAATTAATTTCGTAAATTCAAATGCAATTGTGATTACCATTTACATATTATGTATGGTAATTTTGAAGCGATAAAAAAGCAGCATTAGAGCGTGTTTATCTAAAATTAAGAAGTTAAAATTATTCAAGAAACTACTATTATTGTAAATATTTCTATTGTTTTGTAGATTATTAGATTCTTAAATCAGTTTTTTCAAACAAAGCTTACACACCAGGAAGGATTTAAATTATTAATTTGAATATAAACTGATACATATTAAATAATAGATTCAATTGTTGTTCATTGTTTACGCTAAAGATACCCGTTGAAATATTAACCGTAGGTAAGTAAGAAGTTGCTTATGATAGTTTATCGCTTGTGGGTTTGTGAGCTTTGAACATAACTAAACTTTACTTTGAGGTTAAAATCCGCATTGAATTACATTATAAAAAATATATGTTTATGCTATACCTCAAATACAGGGTGGGGCAGAGCCAACTGAGCGATTTGTATTGGTCACTGCTCAGGCTAAGGTTAGGAGAGGGGGAAGTATGTAGTGTGGTTGTGTTCGATCATCCTATTGTCAGTTGTAACCATGACTTGGACGGGAGTGCATCGCAGATTCGTTGTGCGCACTTTTTACGAAAACAACCCCTTTTTTCATCTCAACGAAAAGAGCTTTTTAACGTCATTTCAATATTCCACGTGGCGTTTCAATCTCCTCTGCAAACACTATTCAGTCATGGGTTCGGCGATTAGAAGCAACTGGAAGAACGGTAAGAACGCCGCAAAATGTTCAGTTGGTTAGAGTAACAGTTGAATGGTCACCTAGATGTTCGGCTGAGAAGTACGCAGTTGCTTTATGAATGTCTCACCGTTCTTTGAGGAGGATTTTTCAAGAACACCTGTCATTCTATCCATACAAAGTGATGCTTGTGCAAGAATTAAGTGTAACTGGCTGTATAAATCACATCAATCTTTATTAGGAAATGCTTCAGAATATCCGTCAAGAAGCAATATTGTTCAGCAGAGACAAGGCGCATTTTCATCTGTCTAGAGCGGTTAATAAGCAGAATTTTCGCTACGGGCAGGAAATAATGCGCGACTGCTTCATGAACAGCCACTTGATTCTCATAATGTGACGGTATGGTGTGTCATATCCAAATTTGTCGTGATAAGTCCATATGTTTTTGAAGAAGAAGGCAGGACTGTGTCTGTCACTTCGGCTCGCTATCCTTCAATGTTAGAAAATTTTCTGCAACCCAGATTAGAAGAAATCACAGAAGAACTTGGCTTGGAGATCTCTTGTTTAAACAGTTCGAAACTCTATGGCTGTTTTAAGACAAATGTTCCCCGCGCAGGTGATCTCTCTGAGGGGTGACGTGGATGGCCGGCACGCTCGCTCGATTTGAGCATTTGTGATTTCTATCTCTGGGGCTGCTTAAGGAACAAAGTTTTTAAATATCGCCTTCACACCCTACAAGAATTAAAAGACCAAATTACTGACTAAATCAATGCGATACCAATTGAAATGTGCCTCAGTTCCGTTAAAAATTTTAGGAACCGATTTCATTAATGTATCGCTGCTAACGGCCGCCTTCTTGAAGACAATTTTTAAAACTTAATAGATAAAATGGGATTACCTTTAGTATTTAAAAATAAAACAATTTTATTTACAACTTTATTTATAGGTACTTCAAACCACTCAATAGGCTCTGCCCTATCCTGTATTAAACAGTTGACAATCGATTAATGTTGGTTGTGGTTTTTATCGTATCAAATCCTATAAACATTTATTTTACGGTTTTTGAATATCTTTTGTCATTTCCAAAAAATAGATTGAAATGATTTAGAGCAAACCAATTTTTGCTTTAAATCTAGTAGACTATTGGGGATTGATCTAGTTTTGAAACGGTTTCAGTACGCGCTCCTCAATAGCAAGGTGTTTGCTCAATTGACTCGTTTCGTAGCTCCTACGGTTTTATAGGTATCAATGTATATAGATGATTGAAAATCTATCACAATTTTCAACAAAAATGTTGGAAATTTCTGACATACACGCATATAAAAATTCAACAAATTAAATTTGTTTTTAATTATTTATTTATATTATCATATTAACAATTTTTATGTCAATTCAAATACTTATCAGTAAATAATATTTATATTTTATACAAATTTAGCTTTTTGTGAAATATAGTTGTATCACTTATATCACTATAATAGCATTAGGTATGAAATAAATGGTTATTGCAAGAATTAGATTGCATTATGTGAGCTGTTTTTGTAGTTTAGTTACTTAGCTAATCGTTGATCGTTCCTTTACAATTAGTAATTTAGCAAATAGATAGATTATTTCAGGCTTTATTACATTATTTTGTTTAATTAGGTTACAGGGACCATTAAATAAGGTTAATTTCGAGTCTTGGAAGATTAAATTTGTTTTAACTGAAATTAAATACTTCTTTTTAGGCCGTTAAAGACCAGTATGTCGCTCATTTTCTAAAAAAAATTGTTCTTCGGTCTGGTGATTTATAAATTTGCGAAAATTAATAATAGCTTGTTGCTTCACACAACTTTTAGTTGTATCGGCATGTGGCCGGACGGAATGAACCTAAGGGTATCAAGTGAAAAATTTCATGTTCATATTCGAAATTTTAAATTAATACTAAGAAATTGGGCAAAGCTGATATTTTACGTCATATTTAAAAAATTAAAATAAGTTTACAGAATTGATTGGTACTATGGCAGCTTTACGGTTTAAATTAATTTGCTGTCAAAATTATTTAAGGAAGTTTACCTTAATTAAAGGCAGTATTGCACATTTTATAAATTTTATATTCGCTTCACATATTGTTTTAAATTGCAGTGTGGATGTTAACTAATTTAAGAAATTATTTAGGTTACAAACAGATGTCTACAATGTAATAAAGCGTCGTTTATACCATAAAGTGATTTATAATTTTGGTTAAAGACCAATATTTCTTACTGCTAGCTTAACAGTGTTCACCTTTTGTAAACTTGCTTGTAAATTTAAAGTGAATTTTATTAAATTAGCGGGTCTTGAGTAGTAATTCAAGTCAAAGGAGTTCACGGTTCTCATGGGGTAATTTTTGTTTCCCTTTGGGAATTCAAATTATACAGGATGATTCAAAAATAAGTGTTTACCTCTACTAAAAATCCATCTCATCTCATGAAGATTTCACCTTTTTTGAAATATTTCATTTTTGTCGAAAATAACATGCTTTTAGGAAATAATCTTTTTCCAAGCATTACTAAAATTTGTTTTGTAGATTAAGCAGAAATTGGTTATGATTATATTATACATGTTTTTATTATACCAACAAGAATTATTTAATTTTAAGTGTATTCGTTGAGCACACTTCATCATCCTGTACGGCGGAAGACAGAGTATCGAAGTCAAAATGGTTTTAGACTTTCTTTTAATATTTTATCAAAGCCTCCTTATCTGCCAATTTACTATTTTTACTTTTTAACCTCCCTGTAGGGCTGAACAATAAATAATAGTCTGATAATGAAGTCACTAAATTATAGTATTCGAGGGTTTCAAATTCGTTCCTGGTGAAGTAGTAACGAATTATTTTATGTACGTGTCGATCATTTCAGAAGTTTCAGTTGCTTTTCTTCTTGCACACATCTATAATAATCTTCAATGCCGTCCAACTCGAATCACTTAATAGGTTTTGTATAAGGTAGAGCGCGTCTTCATTTTTATTATCGAGTAAACGACTTACCTCCTCATTATTGATCTAAATATTTTGAAGCTTCGAACAGTAACAAGAAATTTTATTTCTATGGCATATATTGTGCAATTTTGCACCAAACAGGTTGCATACTTTAACTATCACTTGCTATTTATTACAATGTATTATCATTAAGCAAGATGTGTTCGATCATTGTTTTGATTGAGATTATTTTCAATGCACCGAGTTCATTGATTTTAAAACGTTTTATTTCAACACTTAGTTTGTAGAAGATTTTATTTAATTTTCAGGAAAAGAGCATATATAGGTTGTAATAAACTAACTAAAATCTACGATATAAGACGATGTGAAGCTAAGTTGCTGTTCTGATTCTAATGTATTCAATGGTTTTTTAGGTATCCAATTTATAACTACATGTATAGATCAAACAAAGAAATAAAACCCCTAGTTATTCCTTTAGGCGGTGGCTCCTATAAATTTGACCGAATTTCCTTCAAGCTATCTATTTTTGAAATCTGTCCTTTGCTTCGGGTTGCGTATCTCGTACGTGAAGAGGTGTTATTTCTTGCAATTTTTCTGTTGCTGATAAGGCCTATTTTCGCAGTGCTAATGGTATCTTAATTTATATTACAGAGTATTTCGTTCCAATGTGTGTATACTATACATACGTGATTGTTAACGTAACGTAACAAATACAATTTTTAAAATGCTGTTTTTATATAGCATTTCTCGGCTACAATTTGATAAGCCTGGTATTGTCTTTGTTCAGTTTAAATTTAAACATATATTTTTAGTTGAAGGGATTAATTACTATTTTTAAAATTTTTGCTGTTTTACGGCTCTATTTATGCAAGTTTAATGCTCTTGACATGATTACTCAATTGAATAACTTTGATTACATAATTTTGAGTTTAAATTATAAAAGTTTTAAACAGATTCTAATGGAATTTTAAGTATTTTAGAAGTTTATTTATACACGTTGCCTGTCACTTTTGAAAAGCTTTACAGTTATTATTTATGTTTCACTAAAATCGAAAACACTACATTGGAACAAAATTAATCTTCTAACTGTTTCTAGCTCATTTTTAGAATTATTTTATTTTATGTAGTTCGTTATGTTCTACTAATTTAATTTCAAAGAATGGAAATATTATTTTCTAAATTGCATACAACAAATTGTGTTGGAAAACGTAAAAGTTTATATGCTACAATGTCAATATTCTAGAAATATTGGAAATTGAAAATAGACCTGATGAGAAAATCTAAATTATTTTGGGTTAGAAGGAAAGAAATTTTAAATCTCATAAATAATTTATTATTAAATCAAAAGTATGAAAAGTTGGAGCTTCAGGTAAAAAGGAAATATAGAACAATGTCCACATCTTTGTTTTTTGCATATAGAATGTTTTGCATATTCGCTAGTAGGTAATTTACTTTGTATGCCAGCTGTAACATGTAATACTTCACTAACGATATAATAGGAAACTTCCTGAATTACTTATGAACCACCTGGCTCAATACATATCACTTGTTTTACTTTAATTGCTATGGTACAATGTTGTGATTAAGTTTGCTGGTATATATTACAATAACGTCGTGGTTTACTTAATATCACATTTCTGAGATATTATGTAATAATTATGATCACATAGTAACAGAATAATTAATTTTGTTAATTCGATATTATAGCTGGCCATATTCCGTTTAAATGTTTACAATTTAGGTAAACTTGGAAAATATAATAAAATTAAAATTTATACACCGTATAACCAGTGAAGTTGTCATTTAATAAGGCAACTATTGAAATATTTTAGTACTGTATAGTTATTAAATTACCTTCCATTAATATTCGCCTTCCTTTAAAATTTGATTTTGTATGGAATTCTTTTTACTCCATAAAATAGAAAAAAATGCACAGCTAAAAAAGCTCTGCCCAATTAATAGATTTAAATTGCATCTGAAATATGCGAACATCATGGATTCCTCTTATAGTGCGTAACGTTTTGTAAAAAAATATTCATTTTCACTTAGAATTTCTTTTAATGATATCAACGTTTTCGATTTTATTCATAATTCAGTTGATACTAATTTGTATTTTTAATTAAATATTGCAAATATTGGACGCCACTGGTTGATTATTTTATATTATATTGTAATTTTACTTTTAGAAATTTGTAGGATTAACATTTACCTTTTTATCTATTATCTGTTTGTAATTAAAATAAGAATGATCAAATGCTTTATTCATTTTTAAGCCTATTGAATTTGAAACAAGGTTTATGTTTTAATTAACTCAGCCTTCTAAATTCATTAGATTTAACTCCAAAGCAGTGGTTTTCATTCGAGCATTCCCGAGTGAAAGGCCCCTGCACTGATTAGCGCTAGAATAGTGGACTGTAATTTATTTCTGAATTACAAAATATTTTATTTGTTATCAGTTAAGGTAATAAATCTTTTACACTCACCTTAGAGTACCTGATAGCGGAAGCGCTGATGGAAGTTGTATTTATTTGAATTTAGCTTGCGGCACTGCTAAGTTAGGAAGATGAAAATTAGGGAGGATAAGATAGTATAGTGTAGAAAAGACACAATTATTTTAACTACCAATCACTGATGAATTATTTATATAAAGATTACCGTGTTTAATCCCAGAATAGAATATAATAGGTTTGATTGTTAGTCAAGATGCGAACGAGTTATCGACGTTGACATTGAGCAGCATCTGAAGCAGTAATGCTGGTGTTTGAATTAGGTAGTATATGTGCATTTAGTAGTCGCGCTTTTGGTGGGATGAAATGACGTTATACTTATGATAGAAATAGCTAAATATACGTCTTTAAATACATATATACATAGTGAGATAAAATAGGGATTAAATTAATTTTTATGAATAAATTTAAAAATGCTTGCTTATTCAGCCGAAACAGTCCCTGATTCAGCGGTTCTCGTTTGAGCAATCTTGCCTTCGCACTCAGCCAACCATGATTACAGCAGGAAACTGTATATTTACCGATAAATAATTGGGTTTAAAGGAATATTCAATTGGTATACGATAGCTCTATTTTAGTTTAACGCTCAATACCTAATTAAATATTAATTATCCAAATATTACATAAGTTTTAGAATGTTTTGTTAATGAGCTAATACTTTCGTTCGTATAAATGATGCATGTTAAATTGAAAATTAACTTTATTATAATTTACGTTTGTCTGCTTCAATTAAAACTTTATTAATATGTTGTTATTAAAATAAAATGTCAAACTTTAACAATAAAATTTCCTAAATATGCAAGGTAGCTGCATAATTTTGTGAGCAACTGCGATAAAAGAAACTCTAACGCTAAGCAATATGACACTTTCAATAAACATTAATTTAAAAATATCCTCTAAAACGCAGAACTAGAATTTGACCATGATGAAATGAATAGCGTTTATTCAGAGTTATTCCGTTAGTCGTGTAAAAGTCAGTAAACATTTGGTAAAGTATGAGGTGACGTATTTTCGCATCAAGGTATTGGAATTGGAGCGTTATAGTCAGGACTGTTTCTGGTGTTGGCATAGCATCATTCTTTGTTTGACACACGTTTGACAACGAAGGTAGCTCCTGTGTTTTTAGGGATTTCTCTAAACATTAACAAATTAAGAGCACAATAAGCGATTAGTATGATATGCACGTGAATGTTATGTAATGATGAAATAGTTTAACTCTTCTTAATTAATTAGAGCATTCGTAGGGATTGTCACCTTTTTGAGTTCGTTGACATGCAAATCTATGATGACTGAAGAATCTATCTTGGCTTGCAGATTATATAGTTCTGTTGACAGATTAGTTAAAAAGCTAGTATGAAGAGGCAGCTTAGTGAATAATTGCTGAAATGATAGAGTCTGAAAGATATCAGAATAATTGAAAGTGGGTTAATAATTATATTTGCGGAAAGTATTGAATTTTTATTTGTGGGAGTACAGTAAAACTCATGAACAGTGAAAGCAGAATTTAAATAAGGAAATTGGGTGGACAAGTTGTATTATTTGTACATGTTCAAGGTTGATAATTTTAAATGTTATGTTAAAGTGTATAACGACAATTTTGAAGTGCTTCGCACGTTAACAAGAATTTCATGGGCAATCAATTGCCTTAAATTATTACTTTTTTTTTATAAGAATGATTTGAAGTTTACTATCGCTGAATAAAGTGCAATAATAACAAATAAAACTAAAAGAGAAGGAGACGTTTGAACATGTTTTTGCAACAAAAATTGCGTCTGTTTACTTTTGCGAGGGCGGTCTGATTAGTGAGGTAACTTACATAGAGATGGTGCCATAATCTACTAATGCGTGTTATTTATCAAATCTATCATATGTTAAAAGACAGTTGTCACAGTTTCAGCCAAATGCGTTGCGTTTTTTGTATCTTATAGTTGTTTAAAGTAAACATGTTATGTTGTTTTGTGAATAGAGACAAGAGAAAATTTCTTGCTGTAATTAAACACTTTCATATCGGCGGGAAAAAACGCGAAGAAATTAAAAAAGAGTTAGATAATGTTCATGGCGAATCTGCGCCATCTTTTAAGACATTTTGTTTCTGGGCGAATGAATTTAAACGTGGCCGTACGAGTATCGAAGATGGAACATGATCAGGACGTCCGAAAGAGGTTACCACTGATGAAATGATCACCAAAGTTCATGATCCTGTTTTAAATGATCTTCAATTAAAGGGCGTGTGATGGCAGACACTATAGGTATATGTAAAGAACGTGTTGGTCATATCTTACATGAATACTAGAGTATGAGAAAGCTGTCAGCAAGATGGGTGTCGCGTCTGCTAACCGTGGACCAGAAACGAATGCGCGTAACAACTTCGGAGTACTGTTTTACCATTTTTAAGCATAATCGCGCCGAAGTTTTGCATCGATTTGTTATTTTTGACGAAGCATAGATACATCATTATATCCCCGAAACAAAAATTCAATCCAAACAATGGGTAGAAGCCGGTTGCAGTGCACCGAAGAAAGCAAAAGAGGTTCCATGAGCTAACAAGGCTAGGGACACCGTATTTTGGGATGCTCGTGGTGTTGTATTTATAGCTTATCATAATTTGATAATTATTTTACTTTGGGATATAAGCCTTATTAACTTTATTAATTAAAAAATAAGAGGAAGAATACCTTTAAAAACATTAAAGAAATAGCATTACTGGTATTTCATAAATTTATTAACGAGAAAATTTTTTCAAAATATTTATCAATTTAAAAAAAAGATTTTGAAAGAATTTTCTCTTTAATGAATTTATGAAATACCAGTAATGCTATGTTTTTAAAGGTATTTTTCCTCTTATATTTTAATTAATAAAGTTAAGGCTTATATCCCAAAGTAAAATAATTATCAAATTATTATCATACAGCCAAAATTAAATTACCAATCTTAACCTTTTTTTATAGATTATCTACAATAGGGTAAAACAATCACAAGAGGGTATTATGCGTCGTTATTGGACCAGTTGATTAAAAAATTAAAGGAAACACGACTGTGTTTGGCAAGAAAGAAGGTGTTGCTTCATCATGACAATGCACCGGCTCATTCATCGAACATTGTCACGGCATAATTAGTTGAATTACGATTCGAAATACTTCGTCATGCACTTTACAGTTCATATTTAGCTCCATCTGACTTTTTATTGTTTCCAAACTTGAAAAATTGGCTAGGTGGAAAGAGATTTTCATCTAATAAGGAAGTGATTGTAGAAGCAAATAATTATTTTGAGGCGTTTGGTTTGTCCTATTATAGTGAAGGCATTAAACAAGTTGAATATCGTTGGAATAAGTGTATCGGTTAAAAGGGGACTATATCGAAAACTAAATGTGAAAAACTTGAATAAAGTAAGTACCTTCTTTTGTACCACTTACCTTAGTTTTCAGATCACCCTCGTATGTGGTTACGCATCTATGTAAAATGTATAATAGTGTCGTACAATCAAGCTAATTTAATTTTAAAGCATTTCCATTAAATTGGAAACAATAGGAACAATTTCTTAGAAGCTGTTTGAACATTTTATTTGGTGTAACTGCACCAAAATATTGATCAGTAGTGCTATGCCTGACAGAAAAGTAATTATTACAAACGAAAATCAAGTAATAGTACTTCTCATTGAATAAATTTTGCATGTCGCAAAATTCTCGTATTTGAAAACGAATTGGTTGGAAGTTGGACTTGGTTATTAATCGTTACAATATTAATAGACATGTGTTGGTTTCTATTTGAAGCTTTTGTATTTGTTTCTGGACTTATTCTCTAAATCGGTAAAAAGTTAACGATTATAAAGAAGTCTAATAATTAATTGTACCGACCTGTTGCTTTAAGAATGTTCAAGGATACGCAATAATCATAATTGGACACTTTTATCAGTAATTGGATTTGGAAACTTCAATGCCGAAGTTATGGTTATGAATACATATAAAAAATAAATAAATTTGCAGATTAATAATGGATCTTGAATCATTACTACCAACATGAGTTGTTTTGAAATTTAATTAACTCAGAATACCTATTGTATAATCAACCTATTGATTATATTTTGTTGAATTTTCTTAATAAGATCCGTACAGATAATATTCGATTATGTGTTATTATTATTGTGTTAATTCGTACAAGTAATCGTTATCTTTATTGTCATTAAAATTGTTTTCTTTATTTCAGGAATTTAATTGATTTATTCATAATTGTTGTGACGAAAAGTAAATTGCTCATTTGGTTTTCAGTAATTCATTGGATAATGCTTTTCAATTAAGGAATTTATTTTATTAATGAAAACCGGGTGATTTATTATTTAATGAATAAGAAAGAAAATGCCATTTACTTATCGTTGATTAACCATATTTCGTTTAATTGTTTTCTATTATTTATGAAACTAACAAAATTAATAATCTAATTTAAGAATTTCATGAATTGTTTTTTTTTAATTGCTGAGTACATACAAGTGTTTTGAATATATGGCAACTATTGTTTTTCAACTGCCATTTTATTTAATTGCACATCCGATTTACCTTGGTCTACTTATGTCAACGACGATTTTAATAATTAAAGATATGAAATACTTCAGGCAGTTGCAAGTTATTCAGGGTGGCTGTCTATTTAATTTGTAATGTAACATGTAAAGTAATTATCTTCAGATAATAAAATATATTCCAATTTTCTTTAGTTTTATACGTATGTTAATATTTGCTTCGGTTAAGAATTGAACTCTGGGCACCTTATTCGATACAGAAGCTCTTTAATGCACTGGGATATCAAGATTATTGTCAACGAGAGACAAATTCCCACATATGTATTTATACAACTACCAGAAAGTTTGGTCAAAGTTCATTCAGACATTAGTCAAATTTTATTTAGACTTTTTCTGCATTAAAGCTACGTGAGTCTGCAATTCATTAGGTTTCGCACCATCTTCAAGCAGAGATGTTTATTATTTAAAGTCCATAGCTCTTGTTGCTACATTGTACGTATAAATGATATAGTGTCACGAGCGCTTTTGGCTTTACGCCGCAACAACAGTACTGATGGCCACTAGATCATCGAAGGAGGGGGGGGGGGT
>JAHWXV010690132.1:0-10048 GCA_024586415.1 Phrixothrix hirtus | reverse complement strand
TAGCTTGGACAGCAGGAACCGTCACCGAAGGCTAATCACGAGCCTTCAGTTAAACATTTGCTTGGACGATAAGGTGGCTGAAGGGCCCTGAAATACACCGTGTGGAGTCCGTCTTATCCCGATGTCGCAATTGCCTGTACAACTTAACAAAGGGACCTAATAGACCTACAGGTGAAGCTCGAAAACATTTCCCCTTGTTGCCCGTGTGATAGGAGAGTGCGTTACGAGATATCCAGACCGCAGAAGGTTTATGTGACAGGATCACAGAAAATTCTTTAAGTCGATTATTAAACCGTTTTGTGTACCGATGTTAACAGCATTGGTACGAGACCCGTTATTAGACGACTTCCAAAAGCATTCTAGCATTCGTTTAAGGCCTGTAGAAATTAATTACTGATGGTTGAAAGCCCTCTTATCAGAGGCGCTAGTTAATTGATTTCATTGGTGCTAATTCATTATTATCATCCGTTCGTTGCTAAAATTTAACACTAGCGGAAACAAATCGATTGTTCAGTTTGTACATATTTATTTTATCACTAGAGAGCGCATATCTAATAATTTTGAATATTCCATTATTATTTTGTATATAATAGTTTTGTAATAGTTGAATTAATCATTCATTTGTTTTTATTTGTAATATATAACTTATAAAGGTTTATTGACTTGTTGTTTACCAACCAATTTAGCTAGGTATGAACAACCAAGCTCTGCTACAAAAGAAAGTCCTGAAAATAAAAAATCCGGCCTCGCGACTGTTGCCTACTTAAGCAAAATATAAATAATTTTCCCTGCGACGTACGTAGAGAAAACATAATGTCACAGGGGTAGAAAATGGCGCCCGAGCAGGGACTTGAACCCTGGACCCTTGGAGTTATTCATTTTTCGCGATTATTAAAACTGATACAGTTTCGCGCGTTTTAATGTCATTGTGTTATTAATATTTTAATTAAAAAGACAATGTAAAAGACTTTAAGAATTCGCGGAGCGGGGCACTGCAATTGCTGAGCCGGCATACTCTGACTCTGACCGCGGTACCGTGAACATCGAGCTGAACTCTCATGGTGGGACTTTCTTAGAGAATCAACCTTCGATTTAAAACATAGAAAGGAGCCGGTGAACCAAGTTTTCGCTCAGAAGTTGTTCAACAATTCCGCCGTCGCTGACGAAACTTAGTAACTTAGTTGCTTGTGCAGCAGGAACCGTCACCGAAGGCTAATCACGATCCTTCAGTTAAACAGTTACTTAGGCGATAAGACGGTTGAAGGACCCTGAAAATCACCGTCATACACACTGCGGGGAGCGTCTTATCCCGGCGTCGCAGTTGCCTGTACGACTCGACGACGGAGCCTGATAGACCCTACAAGATTTGTATAAAAAGTATCAGGGAAAGTTTCGGAAAAATAGATTTATTACAGATATTGCTACAATATCTCAAAATTCTTCAAAGTAGATCCCTTGAACGTTAGCACACTTTTGCCAGCGGCTTTTCCACGACTCAAAGGCTCCCTGGAAGGCGAATTCCGGAAGGTCCTTAATGGTACGCGTGCAAGCTTCTTTGATAGCAGTTAGGGTCCCATGATGGTGTCCTTTGAGAGAGGGTTTCACTTTTGGGAATAGGATATAGTCTGTTGGTGCCAAGTCGGGACTGTAAGGGGGTTGGGGAATCGTCGCGATGCCGTTTTTCGTCAGATAGTCGGTAACTTGGAGCTGGGTGCATTGTTGTGATGCAATTTCCAACTTTTGGTGAAGTTGTCCCTTCTTTTCAGGTAAAAAGCATCATTCATTGTCTGTCCCTCGAGTACAAATTCGTAATTGGCCACACCCTTGGCATAGAAGAAAACGATCAGCATGGATTTTACTCTGAATTTGCTCATTAGAGTCTTCTTTGGACGAGGTGATGACGCAGTGTGCCATTTGGAACTTTTCCGCTTTGTTTCTGGGTCATATTCGAATATTCAACTTTTATCTCACGTGATTACGTAGCAGGTCTTCGCAAGTAGACACTCGATTCTGCTTTTGGTCGTCCTTCAAGACTTTCGGGACGAGTTTAGCGTAGATCTTTCGCATCGCCAAATTTTCAGTAACAATAGTGTCCACAGCCATCTTATCAATGCCAATACGATCTACGGCCATGCGCACACTTAACCGACAGTCTGAATTCAGCACTTCACGCACACGTTGCACGTTGTCGTCGGCAGCCGTCCAAAGCGGGGCTCGTTCTCCACACTCTCTCGACTGTCTTTAAAGAGCTTGTGCCACTTAAAAACTACAGTTTGTGACATGCTCTCATCCTTGAACACTTGGAAAATCATGACCAACGTTTCCATACCCGATTTACCTGATCCAACACAAAATTTGATGGCGTACCGCTGTTCAATCGTTCGCTGCATTTTGCGCTTGCACCGAGTCCACTAAAAACATGATCTAGCCTGAACGAACGCTCGCACGTAACTGGCGCTTGGAGTGCGTCCAAGGCAAGAACCCTCGCTATCAAACCTGCGCGGCGTGAGTGCGCTGCAACGTAGTCACATAAGAAAAAAATTGTTCCCCATACTTTTTATACAAACCGCGTATATCCAAAAAAAGTAAATACTTTATTTTTGATTAATATTTTGTAACAACCGATATGTTATCGATATTGCTGATAAGCATTAAAATTAGTTCACAATAATCATACAGCAAACCGATATGTATAAGTATATATTAAATGCATTTTACCATAAATGTCAGTTAAATTAAAATACAAAAACTAATTTTATGCTTAGGTAGAGAAGTAGAAATAAACACTTTCCTTAAGAAAGGCTTTATTCTTGTAGAATTTATTTGTGCCGTAAATAATGCCTCATAGCTGACAGCGCGGAAATTTCTAAAAGAACATTTCATAAATTTAGTTAGTAGAATTACATTTATTATTAAAATTAAAATTAAGGAAATACTTTATTTTACGAAAATTCAATTATTATTTCCGCTCCGTGCCGTTACCGCTTCTCAAGTGACTCAACGCATAGAAGAACAACTATTCTTATGATTTGGCATACCGAAAATTTAAAAGCAAAGAATTTTCTTGAATGACTTCCTCTTATGCCTGTAAAATCAATTACAATTCTTTCGACCATACGCAAGTCAATCCTACCGAACCGGCAAACCGTGTTATCAAAACCATGCTGGCTCCTTATGTTCAAGACAACCGAAATTGGGATAAGTATTTAGCAAAATCCCTTGTGCTCATGTACTTGTACTTCTCATTTCCTAAACTTCGCATTTCGCAAACTTCGGTGGAAATATAACGTCTCCCTCAACGATTAAACCACTAACCAATCACATGATATCGACGACACATCAATTGCAGACATACAATCTCCGTTAGACAAACCCCATCCATTAGTAGCATTACACAAGGAAATCACTTGACGCCTAAAGGTGACTGTAGGTAAAAATAAAGATATTACGGCTTAAGACATCGTCCGGATTCATTTTCCGTCGGCGATATTGTTTGGCAAAAAATTATGTTCTTTCTGACGCTACTAAGTATTTTACGGCTAAATTAGCACCAAAATTTATCGGACCGTTTATTATTCAAAAAAAGGTATCATACCAAACTTATGAACTTACCTATTCTTGTGTATGCCGTTGTTCGTACATTCTACTTAGATCGTGATCTTCCTCAAATACTTTTACTATTTCTTTTTCTTCCGTTTAGCTTTGGAATTGAGGTTTGTGTTCCTTGAGGGATTTCCATTGGTGATCGCGTTATCTTTCGCGTGCCCACTCGGAGTACATTTCTTACATTCTAGCTACTCTCAATAGTATCATTACTCTTCTACCAATCCTGCCTTTCTGTTTTGGGATCTTGGTCATGTTCTTTTTGGAGTGTTTCTGGATTCTGAACAGTTGCCTACTCTTCCTTCCCCATCCATTTACTTTCCTTCCGGAATACACACGTTTAATAGCATTTTGTCTGTGTTTTTACAATTCTTGACTTCCAGCTTATAGTTCGCTTTGTTTACCACTCTCGCTCATGACTTTTTCTCTCGCGCTCTTTTCTTAATCGATTTTCTACGAAAATCTGTCCCCCGACTTGGACGGCTGCGAGGAATTGCGCAACCAAGCGTTTAAAAAATGGCCCGTTTTTGGGCCACAATATACTTCTTCAATTTTAACGAACAATAATGAAGTATTGAGAGACACTCGTTGTATAGAAACGTATACATATTTTTGAACATACTTGGTAATACCTCGTCACCATTTCAATAATGTTAACAATAGGATAAAATATTCAAAATGATAATTAATCCAGTTGAAAATAATGTTTAAATTCCTAAATTGTAATACCCAGAACGTATTTTCAAAACTATCACGTCAGTAGTCGTGTAGACATGCTTAACATTTAACACTCCAGTAAATCTAAAAATAGTTGCAATCTCTGCTTCACTCGCCGTTCCGCAAAAGTGCTTTTGTAGAGCAGTAAAAGTTAGAAATTGAGAGAGTAAACGCCGTTTTCTAGTTCGTGCGTACTTTAAAAAGGAGCAGCGTCGTTGTTCGATTCTAATTCTAGGACAGAAGAGTTACCCAGGCTAATTTTCGTAATTATCCGAAGTGTTGAGGAATTCGGCGTATTGACGTCCTCAGATGGATCACACTTAGGTCAAATATCGTCTTTCACGTACGTTTGCTTAGAAGGGTGTAAGCGCGTCTGAAAATCCTACGACTTGGACGCTTATTTGTAAACACCCGGTATATGGTATCGCGCTATAATAATCCAATCCAATTTGTGAAGTATTAATATTATTTTGTACATCATAATTTGCTTTAGAAATTTATCAATGACATATTCCTATTCAGCAAGGAATTAGAAACCTTTCGTTAAATATACAAAAAGTCAGCAATGCCCGCTTGAAGGCCAGTCTAAAAATAGACTTGGTCCACTCTCATTCTCCCCTGACATTGGCAGTAAGAATTAAGTCACTTTTCGAGTAACGTTCAAGTGATAACCAGCTTAAAATTGCGTGTGTGGTGCGTGTCGGTAAGATAATGAATAACTAGTGGAAGGGTACCCGGATATCGAGGTAAAGAAGGTTAAGTAGTGTCCACTTGATCTGTTTACGCCAAGGGCGAATTTTTAAAAAGGGTTGATTCCAACTTCCTATCAATCAAAACCAACAGGGTTAATTCTGTATGGTTTGTACCAGCGATACGATAAAACAATTACCAAAAAATTGCCTACTGCACTAGTCACGTTTATCGAGAAGATTATAGGTCTCCGACCTTCAAGTAAGTGATAAAACTTCCTTCGTTAATTTACTATTTCATCAACGTCCGTCCCAACCTAAATTGTTCCTCACGGAACAAGGCTAACGTATCACGTCGAACTCACGAACGAGGTTTATATCAATTTAAAAAGACTATAGTTATGAACTTTTTATGTTTGTATAATATTTAGGGTCCTTATGACCAATTGTTTACTTGTATGATTAGCGTAACTTAATCTTAGGGATACAAGGGCCCCTTGAACTAGCTGTAGTAATTATAAAATCTAATATTTAGTTGTGGGAGTATCTGTACATAAGTACTGTATAACCTGTATTTATGTCCATTATAATTAGTTTTGTTAAACCAATTCTTCTTTTATTATACGTAGCCACATAGTGATAATTTATACTTTCTTACAGGTACTAGTTGTTATTTTTTAGCTTTATATCTAGTGAGTAGCCGTCGTAAGTCCACCTGATACGTCGAGAAATCCAGTGGCGGACATCGTAACAATAAAGGTAACTCCCTTTGTGAATTAATACAGGTTCATATTAACTAAAAGCTTGGAGATCGGTCTCCTTATCTTTCCGATACCGCCTTGTTGCTATTAAATAAGGATCAAAGATAAAGTGGCGCCCTTATATGAGACTATTTTACCATTTTTCGCAACAAATTATCGAATTAGACTACCCTACGCAAAATCCTTGAATTCTCAGTTCCCGTATTTCTATCAATCGTAGGACCTGCTCCCATTTCCACTGTAGTCGGGCGAGATAAATCAATTATTCAGGGGATTTTCCCTTTTTAAATCTTCCAGGGCGTAGTACTAGATTATCCTGTTATAAGGGTTAAAGACCGAATGGTGCAATACAAACAAGGTACGAGATAATATAGGACAAGTGACGGCATTGTTCCCTGCTGCTTTGGGAAATTCAGTCCACGAATCACGAGTAAGTGAAGTTCTCTAATTTTCCTACAACAACCCCTTTTATAAACCCCGTTGGAACTGGTATTTCGGAAGAGTGCCATGAAAATTTGTTCGAATGTCATGCAAAAGTCGGTCCTACAATATTTCAAATATTCCACGAATTAAAACCCAATTAATTCAAAAATATATCTTTTTAGGCTAAACGAAGTCCTCTTTCGTCTGAAAAACCATCCAGAAACACAAATATTCCTCCATCGTAATTGAGATTTGGTATCAAAAGACCAACTGACACTAATAACAGTAGATGAAAAATGGGAAATGTCAAATTCAAAATTGTAGCTGACAGATTGTCATGGATTAAATAAAGACACTATAAGTGCGCGAAACTTTAAAATATCCTTTTTCATCGTTCAAAGTAAGTTATAGTCATAGTTATTTCTGTTCGTTACATGTTCCTTTTTCTGTTAGTGTTATATATTTGTGGTTAAACAATCAATTTCCTTAACGTATTGTTCAATTTTTACACAACCTTGTTTAATTTAAATTAGCTGAATCATTTAAATACAAGATGGACTCAAAACTCATCAACCTCCTTGTGCGACCAAATGTTGCATAATACAAGTAGCGATAACAGGGTCAAAGAAATCGACATACAATTAACCGACCTAAGGTCTAAACTTAACGAGATAACAACAGCTCTGAATTTACTGCTTTCGGAAAGACAAGTATTGACCGAAGCAATAAAGAAAAATATGTTTATTCTGCCCCCCCCCCCTGACAAAACGAAAGGCAACATTTAAAATAGTGGAAAACGAGAGCTACCCCAGCATACGCACGGAGATAGAATCAAACACACAAGAACAAGACCACTCACAAGTCAATACATAGTTCAATAAATAATTTCCATTTTTAAAATTTCTGAAACGTAAAGAACCAATTGCACAAAGTCAACCCCCAGCTCCTGAAGAAAGCAAGCAGCGTCCTCCTCCTCCAATAGTGCTGAGGAACAAATCTAGCTATTCTTTAGTAAAAGAAAATGCAGAAAATCATAACATCTCGATTATTCGTGCAGTAGATACGAAAGTGTAACGGTTCAAAGCGGTATCTTCGTATTACGAGATTGAGAAAAATTATTTATATTTTAGCAGCCGGGTTTTGCTCATCGGTTCGGGTTCAGGTTGGATGGTTAGTTCTGGTGGTCGTTGAAATTCCCTTCGGTGGTGCTTCGGAGCTCGCTGTCCTAAATTTAAGAAAGTTAAGTATTAAACGGGGCGATCGCTAAAAGAGGTCGCGACTTCTTATGCGAAATGATCTTTCGGTAATCGGGAATGTTAAGAACAATATTTGGCGGCAATGACAAGAGGTGTAAACCTTCAAAAGTAAGTTTATTCCAATTGATAAAATAAAAATATAAACAAGTAATTTAAATCAACGGTTCAGATATTCAATACATATTTACAGGAGGCTATAATTAATAATTATATATGAATAGAATTTCGGTTTGATGCGAACGGAAGATTTAAGTGTAGACACACGTGTCGCAACATAAAATTAGTTTTTAATAAGCGCGGAATGTCACTTTGTAGCTTCGCTAGAAATACTGTCCCTCCGTTCGAGCTTTTTTGGTTGCCTGATACTTTCAATATACAAGCTCAGTATCTTTCGGGAAGGGAGTGAGGTCGCGTCACTCGGGGACAGACCACACTCGTGAAAATGATTTATGCGATTCGGTCAATGATATTTTTACGTCCACCATTAAAAACAATTTGATCCTTAGTCAATTCAATGCTAAGTTAAGCAACATAAACAAATGGGGTCTTTCTCATGAAGCAGGCCAAAAAAATATGGTCAAAATCTAGAAATCCAAGTCAAAAATTGCAACTTCAAAAATAAGTTAACAAAATTATCCAAAGTCGTAAAATTCTTAACTGGGAATCTGTGCTAGATGACATAATATGTGACGACTGCTGAGAAGGTTAAGGAAAGAGCCAAATCCAAATTCTCCAATTAAATTTAATAACGAAATTTTCTTCTCTAATGATGAAAAAGCCGAGGTTCTTAGCCAGCATTTAGAGACTCAATTCTCTAACAACCTCAAGCGTTTATAGACAGCGTTTCAAAATGGATTAATAAAATCAAAATTCTAGCACCATGCCAAATTAATTCGGAAGAAGTGATAAACAAAATTAAAACTCTTAAAAGTAATAAAGCCCCGGGTTTAGACGATATACCCACAAGAGCATTAAAATTACTTTCGGAACCAGCAGTAGTAGAAATCACCTATATCATCAACGCAATGCTTCGGACGGGATACTTCCCAAGAGCGTGGAAGGAGGCTCTAGTCATAACAATTCCGAAGAAACATAAAGATCCAAGCATCCCGGAAAATAAAAGGCCTATCAAAATTGGTAGAGCATTTTGCCAACGTTAGACTTCAAACTTTACTTGAAAATAACAATATTTTTCCGGAAAAACCTCTCAGCAGTTCAACATGCAACAAACCTAACCAACAAGATATCGAGAGCTACACTTGGAAAGCGTCTGGCTTACGTTAGCTTTTTCGATATAGAAAAGCTTATGATAAAGTTTGGAAGGATGCTTTAATTTTTAAAATGGCCCTACTCAAAATTCCGTTTCACTAGTTCCTTTCTCCAAGATAGAAGATTTGGAGTCAAGGTTGGATCGGCAATTTCGGCACCAAGAAACGCCAAAGAAGGCCTCCCGCAAGGATCGTCCCTATCACCCACACTATTTAATTTATTTGTTTATGACATTCAAAAATTGGAAGGCGTAAGCACTCTACAGTTTACGGACGATACCACGATCTTGTCTATGAACAACAAAATCCCATACGCAAGATCAAGACGTCTGAAAGCAGAGAAGGAACTCGATAAATTCTGTAGGCTGTGGAAAATAAAACACAAGTGGTACGTTTCACTACAAGAAGGGGTAAACCAAATAGGCTAGGAAACCACAAAATTGATACTAAGGGTACATATTTAGGAATTGTCCTTGACACAAAATTAAACTTTTATCATCACGCAAAAAGAAGAGCGGCAATGGTCAAAAAATCAGTATTTCGGTTATATAACGTTTTAGGACCAAAAAGTAAAATCAAACTAGAAGTGAAACGCAAATTCTATTTTAATACCGGCATTAATTTACGGAGAAGAATTATGGACACTGGGTTCCCCCAAAGCAAAATGAACCATCTCTACAATGCTGCGTATAATATCCAACACTCGCTATTATATGCGCAATAAAGACCTACGAAAGGATCTCAAATCACAGACCTGATTTAATAAGCAGGTAAACGTCGAATTAATATGTTAAAGAGACTTAGAAACCGTCGTTGCCAATAAAACTAATGGCTCATCAAATAAAAGACTGTCATGGTAATTGAAACTCATTCACTTCACACATTATGAAGGGAATGCTGTAATGCCCTCTAATATAGCAGCTCCGCAGCTAAATTAGAGACAAAAAGGAGGTAAAAAGAACTAGTATTTCGAACAAGTTCAAAATAGACATTTGAAGTAACTTTCTTTGTGTAAATTAGATACCGAAATTTTAATAAATTCAATTATTTAGGTACATTAAGGCCCCCATTTAGAGGCCCAATTTCGTGTTAAATTTAGTATTAGGATAAATATTAGTAACCCAGGGGTCCCCTAATTTAATTTTAGTTAACCAACTATTTTATCATTATTAGTGCATTTTATCTACAGGTAAAATTATTTAATTGCATTTACAGAATTGTATATTTAAATAATAATATAATGAGAAATTGGGCGTACTCATATTTAATCTAATAAATTAATAGGTCTTCGCCCAAATTTATATTTTATTTTATTAAATTTACAATTGTTT
>JAHWXV010689983.1:0-10343 GCA_024586415.1 Phrixothrix hirtus | reverse complement strand
AGCAACAGCAGATTTAGATGGTTGATTTAATCTGCAAAACCTCTGGTGTTCAATTTTTCTGGTGTTAAAACTGCGGCCAGTTTGCCCAATATACACTTTATGGTTTGGTAGATATTGCAAAAAAAATTAGCAATGATACGTTTTATGAGTCAACGAGTATATTAGATTACCAGTTTGAATGTATCATCCTCTCTAAAGTTTCTTGTATATTCTAGATGTTATAGTTCAGATATAAATAGCTGAACCGGCAATTAGATTAGTTAGCTCAGATTAATATTGATGTATCAAGACACTAGCAGATATGTTGTATATTAAAATAAAGTAATATATGTCGAATAATGGCTGTGAAGTGTACATTAGAGAAAATAAATGGATAATTAAATAACCCGCGAGTTTTGTTACAATTTCTGTCTGAATGGGATTTGATTATTTCGATCGTAAACTTACAGCAAAATAAACAAATCAAATTAAATAAAGAAAAATAACTGTAAGTTGGTGTTAAGTGTTTTGTGTGTCAGCCAGAAGAGCTATGATTAAAAATATGGAATGGTTACTAGAAATGCTGCAGAAAATGCAGAATAAAATGGATTCAGATTAAGAAAAATTAAATTAAATCGAAATAAGTTATAACGAAAAAGGAATTCAAATCAACACAAGTTATAATATGAAATTAAATCAGATCAACACAAATTACAACAAGAAATTAACTCAAATCAAAATAAATTAAAGTAAAGGATGCTATATATTAATTCAAATCAAAATGAATTACAAGAAGAAACTAAATCCAGTCAAAATATATTAAAGCAAGAAATGATATGAAATTAAAATAAATTACAACAAGAAGCTAAAGAAACTGCAAGAGGAAACGTTATCAATTAAGTCAAAATAAATTATGAGAACAAAGCAATAATAATCTACAAGAACATGTTGAAGGCGTCACGGCAAAAGACATTTCAGAGCATGAAAGATCCTCGACTCATCATGCAGAACAAAAAGAAATGAATACGCAATGGACCACTTGTTCACTTATCATAGAAGATGCCATCTCAAGCTCTAGAGAATAAGTAAAAACACCCACGTATGTAGGTAAAATGCTCTTGACCCACTCTTATATGCACTTTATGGCTGCCGCTAAATGTAAAAAGTTGACCGTGGAAGAAAAGGCAACGGCATTAACAGTGGTCTTACGTCGCACGCTGTGGTTATTTTGCAAACTATGCCAAACGACCTACAAAATAATTTTTGCATGGTTTCGAAATTGGAGATATTTTATAGAGACAAGCACCTGCAGCAAGTTTCCTGTGCCGAATTAAGCAATAGAAGTGAAAAGGTTGATGAAAACCTTCAGGAGTTTGAAATCTAAATTAAAAGGTTAGTCATATCAGCATATTTAATTGCCCCAAAAAGTTTTAACAAGCAGATTGGAGCACAAATCCTTTTTGATACTGTTCAAGATTCAGAAACACAGCAGGCCCAAAGATTACCACACTGAAAGGATCTTGCTGATGCATTTGCTCATACATTAGAGTTTTAAGCGGTTAAACGAGCAACTAAGGGGTATACTCGCGTACCGGATATGGTAGAAATTCAAGATGGCCCTTAAGAACTTGAGAGATACACTAATATGGACATTTAAAACACAAAGACTAATTAGACGAAAACCACAACGTTATAAACGTGTAAAACGGCGAAATATTCAGGGAAAATCTACATTGTCGAGAAGTAGTTCCTTCAATAACAGAGACCATAAGAAAAACTAAAGAGATCAACGTCAAGGGACTAACTTGCACCAAAATCGCCATGCCAGTGGCATAGATAGGACATAAGGCATATAGTACGTACATTGAATGAATCACCAAAGCGGAAAGTGATCGAGTGGTGATGAAAACTGGAGCAACGAAAACAATAGCGAACAGAAACTTCAAGAATAGAAAATGTTTAGTATGCAACTGCGCACATGAACAGATACAGGAAGTCAGGCAACCGTTAGTGGTAATATCATAGTAAACATCGAAATTGGTTTCAGTAGCTTATGCACCGAAAATTAATAGTCAATAGAATTGATGTGTAGCCGTAGAAAGTAAACGTGTGGTATCTGCTGCTTTAATTCGCTGTTATTAGACGTTCAATATCATATTATATATCCATTAACGATTACAAATATGCCTGAAAAGTCAGTAAGATGCTCTACTACCGATGAAGTCGTAATTTGTAAGGTAGTAGAGAAAATCCTCAATTACAAGAATTAATGGACTCACTTGTGACGAAAGTTAAAGATAGCCTTGTGCAGTTCCATGCTACAAAACTAAGACCAAAGAATTAGAACAGGAACTAAATGTTGCGAGGAAAGAAAGAGCTGATCTGGAGTAATACACGAGATCCAATAATATTAGGATTTTTGGAGTTCCCGAAACAAAGAACGAGGATATAGATATAGTTGTGGTTCAGTTTATAAAAGAAAATTTGAATGTAGATATATCAACTAATTTAATAGATTGCAGCCATCATCTTCCTGGTAAGGAAGCGTATCATCGTTCTATTATTGCGAAGTTTTTAAGTAAGAACGTGAAAAACATTGTACTTAACAATCAAAAATTATCAAAAGATAGCAAAATTGTAATAAGAGAAGACTTCACAAAGGAAAACAATAGTTATTTAAGGAAGCAGCAAAGAAACTTGAAACGAAGAACACATGGACAAGTACTTGCAAAATATACGTAGTCGATAAAGATAACAATTCTAAGCGGCGGTTATCGTCTATTGCAGACCTGGTTAACATTAAATATTTAATAAACTGTCAATTTGTAGGATATCATGTTTGCGTGATGGTGGAATTTATAAATTTTTTTAATAATACGTTTTTATTTTTAATTATTTTATAGTTAATTAGGATTTATATAGCAATATGTCGAAATAAATATGAATAAGCAATTACATTTACAATTATAAACAACTAAACAATTACAGGGTTAATAATAATAGTAGGATATTCATCAACCATTTGGTGCAAGAGTAAGGAAAAAAATCCTGGAAAAATAACGTAACTAGATGAAATCATAAGTCTTTCATATTGTGTAACCAGTTAACGGACTCTGGTGTAAGGTTATGGATACCAATAAATCCGTAATCAAACTTACTAAAAGGGCAAAAATTTACAATATGGTCTACTGTTTCAATTCCCTTTTTGCAATGACATTATGGACTAGGTACTGCATTCCAGCGGTATAACATATAATTAACCCGGGCATGACCTGTTCTAATCCGATTTAATTTATACCAAATTTTCTTGGTAGATGAAATCCAGGTACAATTTTACTAGGGCCTTCTATTAATTTTTGGTTAAAAACATCAGTGGAAGACCATTCTTGTTTCCACGACTCGTTTTGTGAAAAATCTTTTAATAAGAATTTTTCAAACCAAATAGGTTTACGTAAGAATATTATGACACTTATGCCGAAGCTGAATTTAGTAACAGATTTTATTAACCAATTTAGCTATGACGTCATTGCAATAAGTGAGACGTGGCTTTCTCATGAAGTAAGTAATAGGTTTATCAAAATTGCTGGACATAATGTAGTACGTTTAGATCATGATGGTAGAGGTGGCGGCGTTTGTATTTATTTTAGGGATAGTTTATAGTGTTCTGTGATTAAAACAAATATTAACATTAAACAGATTTGGATTGCTATAAATATTTGTAAAGTCAAAGTTGCTGTCGGGGCTGTTTATATGTATATATGTATAAATTTTTTTGCGATGAACCCGAACAAACATGTACTCATTTGCTTTTTTTGTGTGACAAGGTAATTTTTTTGGGTGATATGAATATAACCCTTTTTAGCAAACAACAAACTAGTACAAAATATCTATATGCCATGTTAGACTCAATAGGAATAGAACAAATTATTAATGGTACTACTCGTATTGTGAAGGGCAATGGATCTCTTATAGATTTTATATTAACATCTTCTACTGACGTAGTATGTGACCATGGAATTAACAATGTGAATTTTGCTGCTCACGAGATAATTATTTCCTCTTGAAAATATCCGATTTAAGAAATATTTCTTCAATAAAAAGATTTAGGTCGTTCAGAAATTTTGATCACAACTCTTTCTATTTAGATTTAAAGTTAGTTCCATGGCAGAATATATTTCACATAAATGAGAAGATGCATTTTTTACCTTTTCCATCCTATCAATCTTATACAGAAATGCCCTTGTTGTAACAATTAAGGCAATTAAATGGAGATTACCCGGTTAACTAATAAGTTCAACTGTTAATATAATTATGAAGTAAAGCATATGCTAAATTTTAACGCTCTAAATTGATAGTTCACTGTTAAGCAACTTCACTACTCAGGCAATTAAAAATGAAAAAGGGCTTTAAACTTAATCACTCTTATTCATCTCAAAAATAGCAAATATTCGATTCTTAAATATCATTCCAAGCAAAAACAATGAATTACTATTTGATCTTCAAAATCCAAATGATATTAATAACTGCTTCATTAATAGTATTCCAAATGTACGTAATAATATAGATCTTACCGTAAAATCCTACAATACCAGATTAGCAAGATGTGACTTACTGGTGTTTAGTTTTATAATCGTTGAAATGCACGAACTGGTAAGTACTATTAACCAAATTAAAGCTAACGCTAAAGGTGTAGATGGTTTAAACATAGATATCATAAAAAAATATTGCCCTCTAATAATATCATATTTAACTCATATTGTTAATTCATGTTTATCAGAGAATTACTCCTCGAAGGAATGGCAAAAGCTCATAATAATTCTCATATGTAAAGTAGCAAATCCATCTCAATACAAAGACTTTCGGCCCATCAATATATTATCTATGTTGTTTAAAATTTTGGAAATCATCGTTCAATCACAATTTCCATAACATCTTATACAGAGTAGTGCAATTTAAGGATTCCAATCAGTCTTCAAACCTGGTTACAGCTTATTACTGCTCTTCTTAAGATAACTAATGATCTGTTGGTTAACCGTGACACGAACAAAGTCACAATACTAGTTTTACTTGATTTCAGCAAAGCCTAAGATACAATTAATCATACAACAGTACTGGTCATTCTGAATTCTGTTGGTATCTCTGAAAATGCTGTAAAATTACTTCACAGTTATTTAAGTAGTAAAATGCAATTTGTGAATCTGTCTAATGGTGAGTCAGGACACAGAGCTGTTGCAACTGGAGTTCCCCAAGGCTGAATACTTTGTCTCTTGCTGTTCACAATATGCACCTCTACATTCTTTGAACCCGTTAAGAGCTGTAATATACATAGGTACGCTGATAACATTAAAATTGTAATTAATAAAACAGAGATACCCATTTCTGAAGAGGTAGAAAATGTAGGACTTGTACTTAATAACAATTTCCGTTACGAAACCCAAATTTCTAATTATATTATTGCTGAAATCAAAACTATGTATCCTCATCATCATATTTTAATTCTCAAGGTCAAGTTAGTGCTGCGTGACACCTTAGCGCTATCTCACTACAGTATGTCGAATTCAGAGAGTGCAAAATTCCTGTCTGAGGATGGTATACAGTATAAGGGAATTTGTCCATGTACCTTTTAAATTAGCCGACGCATACTGGCGAGTGGTATCCGTGCGATTGACGGGTAAATTTAAGTTAACAATTAAAATCATTAATATCTAGTTGTATATTAAAATCAAAAATTAAAAGCTATACTAATTACGATCATTATCAATATTATTACTTACTAAAAATCTGTAAATTCAGTTTAAATTATCAAGACCCTTTTTGCCCATAGCGTGATCATTCATCTTAATATGAGCTACTTCCAGAATAAATCTTTTTGAGTAATATTGTTCTGTTTTAAGCATTTTAATGTTGGTATCTACTCCGTTGGCAGCTATTAACAATTATAATAAATTGCTTGATTACCTACTTTAGTTACATAATCTTTGCTTGGCTTTAGAATGAAGCAGAAACACTGTTTCGAAGCTGCTTTGATTTTTATCAACCAGTTCAGGATTGAAACACTTCCTGTAACGGATCTTAATATTTACGATCCGTAATGTTAACTGTTATTGACCCTTGTATTCTCGGTCTAGACGAATGTCTACTTAGTCACCCTAGCGATCTCACCAATTAAATTTAATTAACAACTTATTTATTCCAGCAAGTAAGAACAGAAAGTTATGATCAATACATTTATTGAAAATGTTCAAAATTAAAAAAAAGATAATAATTCGACAATAATCGCTTACAATATTAAATTACACAAATCATATACAAAACAAGTAATGTTTACGAACCTTCGGTCGTTTCCCTTTCTAAACTGCTGACAGGTAAAAAACAAAAGTTTGTGATGTTTATTTAAATATGAAAGGGAAAGTAGCTTCCGCTTTGTTTGTTAAATTTATTTATTTAAAATAAATCAAATTTTTTTTTTAATTAATTATCTAGCACTTCGTTTGTTCAATGTACGTTTTTAAAAGTGTTGGTTAAAACACTTACGGTTAATACGGGAGTGTATTTTTTACCATGTTAAGCTACTAGATTTCCTTCTGGTTTTGCGAAGTCCAGGTCAGTTGCTTTTAAAAGAATTCACGATCCTTTTGAATAATCCAATTCAAACTTGCGGTTTTCTCTTTAAGATTTTGCATATGAACTTTGGAATGTTTAACTTACGTTGACATGTAAATTTTTGGAAACATTATTTATGTCACAGCCCTCAAATGTGTGACACAAATTAAACCATTTACATCTAACTGTTTTCAACGGACCTTACAACTTGGCTACGCTTGATTAATGTAGCAGCAATATTTGCGCACAAGCAAAAGATAAACTGAAATTGCGTTGTCTGATCTTATATTAATTCTTGGAGATCCCACTACTGTAATTTCTAACCAATGGTTGATTCCAGATTTCAAAAGTTTTGGTTTCATGATTGAAATAACGGGCATTGCGTTTCCATTCAAATCGAGGTGGTTTCCCTTTGCATTTTACAGCTTAGGCCCCCGGTTTCTTTTATTATCGGCAAAAGGTAGTTCCCTTTTTGGCGATATCTTTACTCTAAGAAATTTTATGTAAAACGTTTCATTGCATAAGTCCGTTTTACTTCCCGGTACTTTGAAGGTGGTCATATTACACAAATTTTAAAATCACGCGCAATTCGTTTATTGCCGCACTTTACAACTAGTACCCTTATGAATTTTTATAGTCTTTGAGACTTAGTTTAAACTTAATGCTATTTCTTACTTTAGACAGGAAACTTATTTTAGAAATCTAAACTAAACGATAGTTTATTTAATTTTCTAATGTTAGAACACATAATTATTTGCTTATTACTTATGGTATCTAACAATGTCTTTGTAATCTGCTAAAGGCTAATTATCGTTTCGATAATTCAGTAGAGTTACGTTTCGATCTACTGTAACAGCGGCGCTGTGCTAACCTATTTTGCAATGTTTGCGATGAACTGTCTATATATACCTGGTCGCAATTCATACAGTGTATACTGTATATTATTTGTCCTTTGTATTAGAGTTGCTCGTTGCTCAAACATAAAGCATCCCTATTAGAAACTTTTTAAAAATAAAAGGTTGCCTTAATTATTTTTCCGCTAACTACTCTAGTTTTTACAATATTCGACAGAACAAATTTTCGCCGCAGTTTTAGCGGCTGCTCTTACGTTGTTGCTGATAAAAACTGCTTGTATTATTACTGTTTATTCTACATGTGTACAAAAATGCATCCAAGTTGTTCTTTGAGACCTCTACTTTGTAAGTAAACACAATGGACTTATGACGGTAGATTCAGAATAAATGAAATAATAGTCATGATGTCAGTGTTTGCTCACGCTCAGTAGTTAGCGGGAGTTTGGGTGCAGAGGGTTTTTCTGTTTGATACGTGAAGACAATTGCATATCAACTTATCGCTGATGCGCAGTAAAATAAGAAAATGGGTGCCAGGCGATTTTATAGAGGAAGTAAAGTTTTACTTACTGACGAGTGCCTCGGCTCGAAATCGTCACAACCTTCTGGATCTCATAGCAACCCAAATGTTCAAAATAAAGATACTAATCTAAAGGTATGGTTATATGCTATTAAATAACAAATGCAAAATGTTACCCTGTTTATTCTGAAGCATTGTTATTATCTACATGACTGAAACTTTTGAATGCAAATAAGACAAGTATTTTAATTTAAGAATCAGAAGTGAACATAAATATAAACGTTTTAACGTAATGTCATTGATTTATGAAAGTGTGGAGTTATAAAGTTAACAAAATGAATGTAGCGAAACATTGTAGAACTTGGAAATTAAATGAATGTACCTGATAAACACTGAGAAATAATTATCTGGCTTTCGTTCAGTAAATTATAATGGGTGTGTCTGGGTTTCCTAGAGAAACTAAACAACCAGAATTGATAAAATAGACATAGCAAATAAAAGTTTAAATAGAAACGGTGCAATAAGTTTCAATTAAAAGTTTTCGTAGATTAACTTGTCTGAAATAGTTAAACGTTATCTTAAATAATGTTTGAGTTTATAAAATTCATTATAGAAAACAAACTTCACAGCTATTAACATAAATAAACATCAATATTCGTTGTCTTATCCATATTGAGTGACAATTTAAACTATACTTAATTATTTTTACTTTAATTGTGATTTAAAAAATAATACAATGAAGGTGATCGTTTAGGCAAATTCTACAATTCAACAAAATGGAACGATAAATCTCGTATTTTATAATTATAATTAAAATAATCAATTAAGCAAAATGTTTATCTAAAACTTTATAACGACAGTACAATACGGTGGATCATAAAACGAAATGTTCTAGGTTTACCTAGAAGTTATACATCCAGCACGTGTGCAAACGTTTACCTTTTAAAGCGATGAATAAAACTTATCTAAACGGTTTCGTTCTTGAAGGTAACATTTTCTAATTAACGGAATTGAACTTCTAATGTATAAATTTCTTAATTAAATTAAACCTTGTAGAAATTTTCTGAAGCCAGGATTAGAGCAGTAACAAAAAAAATTTCTTAATCTACTGTAGAAAAACGAAGCCATGATCGACAGCATTACGGATGCACTGACGATTAGTAACGATTACACACACAGTTTCGTACTAGTAGTTTGTGAAGAATCTGTCAGCTCTCGCTAGTCTTTCTGTTATAATATACGTTAATTGAAATATTAGAGTATAAGCAAGCACTACGACTTACATTATTTACTTATAGAATTTAATTAAAGTCAGATTTAATTTAAAATTTGTTAAAATGTCCTTTTTATCTAAAGTATAATTTGGCTCTATACTGCACTATTTCAATGCACCTCGTATAATACATAACACTAAACATTTTAAAATACAGCACGAATATAGAACCCAATCTATTTGTACAGACGTTTACGTCAGCTTTTGTAGTAGTAACATTATATTCACGCGCGTTTCAAGGGTAACGAATAGGTCATTTGTTTATATAAAAAATTCCAGTGAATAAGTGCTCAAGTAAGTAATGCATCTTGTAAATGCAGAAACGAATACAATATTTATTCGGACAATTGGAGCAAAAACCAATGCGCCAGGAATAGAGGTGTCCCTTGAAGGCCAATATTTTTTTAAACAAGTAATTCTCGTGGGAAGTATTGTAGGCAGTTTTTAGTTTTGATTCAGCCATCAATAAAAATAGTTGTTGTATTTCGGAAGTGCCGTGTGTTTTCTTTAATTTTTAGATAATGCAATCTGGCCTTATTGAGTCTGTACCGTCATTCATCCAGCGTAGTGTCTGAATTAAAATTTCCATATTTTATGGATATTTGTACCAATAAGACCAAGGTAAAAAGTCTTTCGTTAGTGACCACCTATTGGGGTCTTTAAATTTATCAATCAATAAGAGAAACGGTTTCCGCTTCTAACAACTGGACGCAAACTATCACACCTGTAAGTGAAAATTCGATTACTTCACCTTTAAGAACCAGGGTGATAGGCGATCTTGCCGTAAGCACAATTATTTGCTGCCAAATTTAAGTTTTAAATAGTACAAATATTAAAAAGGGGCGTTGGTTCCCGATTTATTTTGCTATCAAGCCAAATGAATTAAAGGAGAGTTTCTATAATTCTTTTGGAACCGAAAGAAATGAGCTATCCGTCGCATTAATTATCAAACGCTTTAATGAACCTTGTTGTGAATTATAAAATTTAGTCAAATAATTTTATTAGTATCTTAGTTTAATTAGCAGCTTGTAAGAAATAATTTATATATATATATATATATATATATATATATATATATATATATATATATATATATATATATATATATATATATATA
>JAHWXV010689965.1:0-16641 GCA_024586415.1 Phrixothrix hirtus | reverse complement strand
GAAAAATAATCAAAAACGTCGCATTATCCTCCATCATGACAAGGCCAGCTCCCACACAGCACGTCGAACAATTGATTATTTGAAGGAGAAAAACATCGAAATATCTCGTTGCTCCTATTCACCAGATTTATCGCCTAACGACTTTTTTCTGTTCCCGAATGTCAAACAAAGAATGCGTGGACAGCGATTTTCATTTCCTGAAGAGGCCGTTGAAGCATTTGAAAACCACATTTTTGAGATTCCAACTTCAGAGTGGAAAAAATGCTTCGAGAAGTGGTTTGAACACATGCAAAAGTGTATAAAACTTAAAGGTGAATATTTTAAAAAACAATAAAACAGTTTGGTCCAAAAAATTTGTTTTCTTTCCTAGTTTTTGTAACTACTTAAGAGGCAACCCTCGTATCCTATTTATTTACAATTTATATTTACTCGGGTTAATGAATAATATTTAAACTTGAATCAATTTAAGATAATTCATTCCCGGTTATATTCTTTCTGTCTTTTATAATGTCTTATCTTTACAATCTTCCGGAACTTCAAATAAACACATAGATTTATTGCAAATCGATTTACGCGTCACTTTTACACTTTAACAGTTTCCACAGAAAATGTTACACATTGGTTATTTCATTTACTAAGACGTGTCGTCGCAAGATGAAATCGAAATATCTGTAAGGAAAAATTGATTACCAACTAGATACAGCTAGAATAGTGTGAAGTCACTGAAAAAAGGTAACGATTTAGAGAAGTACTCAAAGTTACAACGCCACCAGTTCTATTTCGACAGCTCTGAGGGAGCAAAACTAGGCATAGCCAACAGTAACGCTAAAACGTATTAAATACTTACGACAAATAATGATAAACGACTAGTACACTTCTGCATATGAGCTCTAATAAAATAAGTCTCTAGACACATCAACTGCAGCAATGTCTACATTAATATCACAAATTACGTTACTTTGCTTGCTAAAATTATTGGTCTTGAAATAATTCAATAACTCTATAAGTACTGGGTGTCCAACAACGTTCACTCCAGCTAATAACTTCATTATGATAAGAGCAACAGTTTTGATTTTTGAAAGTTATGCATTAGTCGTACGGGAGTTTACATCTGTAAACCAAAATCTATGTTTTAACGTACTGTCAATGTCAAATTTGAACACCCTGTATATTGTCTTCTCAATAAAAAGCCTGCTTCCTTTACAATTCATTGATGTAAAACCTGAAAATGTTGAATGAAAAAATTTAAAAAAAACACTTTAGAAAGGGAAATACTCTATTGTACAAAACACATAGTTGTCTTGGATTGTTTGTTTATTAAATTTGACAGTCAAAAGAAATTGTTCGATCGACTTATTTATGTGTCATTAAGCCGCAAAATGCCAACTTTATTTACGTGTAACGAATATGTTGACATGTTGTTAATTTATGGGGAATACCACAAAAATGCGAGAGAGTCTCAGATTCTGTATAGAGAACGATTTACGAATCGTACTGGTCCAGTCCACACAACGTTTGCCAAAGTCGAACAAAAATTGAGAAGCGATACTTTTCCTAATGGCAAACAGGAAAGAGTTCGTCAAAGAAATGTACAGAATGAAGATAACTCAATAGGTATTTTGGCATACATGGGGATCAATCCTCATGCTTCCGTTCATCAGGTTTTAGCAGCAATGAATATTAGCAATACATCAATACAAAGAGTAAGAAAGAAGCATCAGTACCACCCATTCAAGATCCACCTTGTACAAGGTCTTACGCCTGAAGATCCTCAGATACGATTACAATTTACAGCAGAAATTCTAGTTAAAATACATGATAATCCTTTTTTTTTAAATAACATTGTGTGGAGTGATGCAAGCCGTTTTCATAATAATAGAATTGTAAACCGCCACAATTACCATTATTGGTCGAACCAAAATCCGCATTGAATAAGAGAAACAAATTTTCAACACATTTGGAGGGTTAATGTTTGGTGTAGTTTACTAAATGACCGTATCGTTGGTCCGTACTTCTATCAAGCTACTTTGACCGGTGTACGCTACTTAAATTTTCTGCAGACTAATTTCCTCGAATTGCTGGAAGACATACCCATCAACCACAGAAGAGTCATGTGGTAGCAACAATATGGTGCTCCTCCTCACAACAAACAAGAGATAACAGAATATCTAAGCAGGGTCTACCCAGGCTGCTGGATCGGAAGATATGGACCCATACATTGGCCTACATAGTCACCGAATCTTACCCCTATGGACTTCTTTCTTTAGGGTTATCTTAAACAACTTGTATGCACTACTCTGCCTGTTAATTTAGAAGAACTTCAAAACAAAATTATTCGAGCTTGTCAAAAAGTAACACCGGAAATGATAACTGCAGCATGCGCAAGAACTTTATTACATAATCTTGAGACATATGTAACACCAAATGGACGACAGTTTGAACACGCGCTATAGTTATTTTGTTTTTTCGTGTATAAATTTTACGTTTTTTGTTATTACTTATTTCTTTTTTTGGTTATTTGTATTTAAAATATCTTAAGTTTGATATCGTTCCATTCTAAATAAAACAGGCTTTTATTGACATAACTATATACAGGGTGTTCTATTTGACTTTTCAAATTTGACATTGACAGCACCGAACTTAAACGTCAAAACATAGATTTTGATTTACAGATGTAAACTGCCTTACTACTAATGCATAACCCCCAAAAATCAAAATTTACTCTTGTCATAACGGAGTTGTTAGCTGGAGTGAACGTTCCAGGACACTCAATATAGTACGCGTACAAAAAAAATCAATAAACATTAACTGACGTTATATTAACACACATGGAAATTACATTTATGAATTCAATTGTTAAGAAAAGCAGCCATGTTTTAAAATAAAGCTAATACAAGCGTGGGCCAACTGTGTAAATAATGAATTATTGCAGAAGTATTAAATAACAATTAAAGCGATAGTTTGCAGGAAGAGCAATTATCAGTGATTTACACAAAACGGTCCTTTGATTCCTATAGAGTAATAAACGCGCTCTAACACTGATAGATATTATTAAATATTTAAGAATCCTATATATAACTTAAATAACAAATTTCATGCTTTCAGCGTCAAAAATATCAACTCTAACTTGAACGAGAATGAGGAGCGTGACCAATAATCATAGAAATGTCAAAATTGACTTTCCTCTCTTAAGATGTTCAGCAAAAACAGGTTCGGTTGGTCTTTATCTGCGACTTCGCGAAACCTTAATATCAACTCTTCGATATAGCAAAAAGCAAGCGAATGTTTGAATAAAATAAAAGAATCCCATCAGCTAAGGTAATCAGACTTGTCAATGAAATCTTTATTGAGCAACCATGGTCCGTTTTCCACAATTAACCCATAACTAAAATATTCAGCAAAAATACGCTTCGCAAATCGGCTCTTACTGATTCCTACCTGTAACGAGCGGCAATGATTGCTCCCACCGCTTGCATGACCTAACAATTGCATACATTTGCATATACTATTATTTCTTTCTTAATTTTGCAAGACTAAATAACTTTATGGGAACTTATTCTACTGACGACAAGTATTTCATTACCAAAAATTAACAAAGTTGCATTTTATACTATGTACAGAGTGAGTAATATGTAACTCTCTAGTTTTAAATGTCTGTTGGTAACGAATATTTTCGCACAGCACAAGTTGCGGTGGCTTCTCAAGATCACGAGAATGTATTAACCACATTAAAATTTCAAATATGCTCCTGTGTTGTCGACCAAACGACGTAAATGTTTCGGTATATCATCAGTTGACTTCTGAAGGAAATTCTGAGGTAAATTTGTGAAGACATTTCTGATTCTATTCTCTAATTCATCCAGATTTCTTGGATTTGTTCGGTACACTTCTTCTTTGCCCCAACCCCACAAACAGAAATCACCTGGTGTGATATTTGGGCTTCTATCAGGCTATTCATCCTAGCCAACGTCTCGGGAAGTATTTATCCAGCCATTCACGAACGATTAAGGCAAGATGAGGTGGTGCCCCGTCTTGCTGAAAAATGATATCACCAAAATTGTGCCATCAGGATATCACTGGCCACACATCTTCATTTAGATTTGTAAATACGGGCCACCATTCATCGTGTCTCACCAGACTGTCACTTTTAGTCGACTTTGGGATTTTTCAACTGCCATTCCTGGATGTATTTGTGCCCTATAATGGCAGTTGTGTCGATTGACAAATCCTCCAGCATGGAAAACAGCCCTATCGCTCCAAATGATATTTTCAACACATCCGACCAATCATTATGCCATGCCAGTCACAATCCTCCAACGATAATTCCTGGACATAATAGGGTTTCCAGGGTCGAAAGCCCATGTCTTTCTTTAACACAATATGCACTGCATGCTGCTAGTTCCACTCTCACGAGCTGCCTGTCGTGTTTACTTACCAGGACTTCAAGTGAGCATCTTCATCGTTGCCGCTACATTTTCTGGAGATCTTGCTACCGAAAGTCTACAACTTTTTATTTTAACAGCAACTAACCAGTTGTTATTAACTTAGTGTGACAATTCCTAATAGTTTTAGCATCAAGTGTGGCGTGAGGGTCATGAACAACACGCCGCCATCGTTAAACAAGGTCTACAGATCCTAAGACTTCAAACCGTGGAGCAACCTGGGCGCTTTCTTATAAAGTCAATCTTCCGCCATTTCGTCGTTTACTGAGAGAAGATGGCACAAAAACTTAAGGTATTCTCAGAGATACTGAAATACAAATAGAAATATTTCATTAATAAATAGCAAGCATTATAAAAATAGGGAGTTGGATCTCACCCACCCTGTATACCTTTAATTAGCCAATTCAACCGTCATTTAAATTGCAATACTAAAATTTAGGTTGCTTTTTCATTTATCTGCTTTTTAATTATTTTGGACCCCATTCTACTCACAATAGTTACAATATAAAATAACAGCAGGATAAGTTGGCCCATATTGGTATAGTGGCTAGCATGATGCTTCTGGATCCAAGTGATACTGGTTAAAATATGATCGAAGTCGCAAAATTTTTAGCGGAAAAAAATTTTAAAAATATGCCATTTTCTCGGATAAGGAAGTAAAATCTTAGGTTCCACGTCAGTGTGGTTTTTGGCACGTTAAAAATCCCTTCTGGCGATGGAACTCCTCAAAATTCGACAAAATTCTAATAGGCATGGCGAAATTATTTAGCAGGCCAAGAGAATTTCCACATCACGAAGCCCAGCTACAAAACAACAAAATACTGACCGATAAATTTAAAAGGAAATGAGAAGACCCCGTCTCAATGAAATAAAATTTGAAACCACAAAATTGATAACATTATTGGAATATGTTTAGGATAAGAAATTAATTCATTATATGCCGGGTGATTACACAAATATCCATAAGACTAACCAAATATCAGGTGATTTGAAGAAAACTTAACTGTTCCCAATTTTTGAGGTAAAAGTCCAATATACAGCGTGAAATTATATAATCTCATGCTAAGGCGGTTTATGTACATTTCTAGTTCCTAATCGCATATTACTATAGTCATTCGAGACTTCAAAACTTCAGTATAATAGAAATAAAACATTATTTACCTCTGAACTGTCCTTGCCGAAAGAGTTCTTTGGGTCTCAATACCTTCGAACCCATTCTTTGTTCAAACTGATGAAGTGCCCTCATGCAGTTTTTCGTCGACCAGAGACCGACAAAAATGAAAGTTATTTCCAACAATGGTGGGTTCTTCAAAATCTGATATATCAATGGGATCCCTACTTCAATGGTGTTATATCTAAATACCTACCGAGAAAGCTAAGCAGTGTCTAATTAAGTATACTATTTACTTTGCAAGTTTCAAAATTACCTAGTACCAAGTTGATTCTTTGCTTTATGGCTGAGACTTCGGGATACGGGAATTCCCTTTGTCCTCTAGGACTAGAACTATTATATGGTCATTTTGCCATACTTAGTAGAATTTTGACTAATTTGGAGGAATTTCGCCCTAGTAGGGCTAAACATCATATTGACACGGGACCTAGGATTTTACTTCCTTATCCGAGAAAAACACATGTTTTTTAAATTTTTATCCGCTGAAAAATTTATCGACCTCAATCGGATTTGAACCCGCGTCCCTTGGATGTAGAGGTAAACATAATAGCTACTACACCAATCGGGCCGGCATGGCACATCGCCAAATTATAACCAAAACAAGCAGTGGTGTTCACGATCCAAGATCGCTCTGTTTTGTTGGTAAAAACATATATATTTGGTGTATCAACGATTGATTATTGCATCAAGAAATTTCTGTGTTAGTTTGTTCTATGAAAGTTTAAGAATATTCTAGCTATTCATTATAGGTCGAAGAAGAGGTTCAATTACTTTTAACAAACAAACTATGTCACCTCGCTTGTTTAAAGTCCTGAAGGTGATGTTAATATTTCCATGCAATTTACCATTTGTATCTGAAATGTTTTTGAATATTGGAAAAAAATTAGTTCAAGTGGTTAAAGCAACCAACGTTCTGTTGAAATATCCAGCGGTGCTTCGCCTATTTCGTTTTTATTCTGATCGCATATTACTTGTATATGAATGCTTTGGAAATGACTTAGTTAGGTTGGCAAATGCTTTAAAATTACCATTAGGGTATTGGTAAAACCACAATTAGTACAGTGCCAGGAAATTTTTGATTTACTTAGTAAAATGGATAAAATTGTCTTTTATTAATATCAAACTAATTCATTTTAGGAACATGTTCGTTTTAAAAGAAGGTAAAAACAAATTAAATTCTCTTATTGTTGGTAAAATATCATATGTCAAAAATTGTTACTTTGTGTATACCTCAATTATAGCTAAAAATGACTTAGGCACTTTTGTTGTATTCTTCTGCTGATCTAAAAATAACTTTACGAGACTGGATCAATTAGTACCCGTGTTTGAAGACAGGTGGCGTTGCTTAGAGAAGCAGACACTATCGTCAGGTACAACTATCTTTCAAACGACACCATACTAAATTTCACACTGATTCAAGGTTAGTTTTTATTTGGCAGACGGTTGTGTGACACGATAAAATTGAAAAAGCACAATATCAATCCGTTATTTACTTTTTATTTTTGTATAGAAAAAGATGCGAAGAAATAAAAACGAAGTTGGATACTGTCTACGGGAACCCTTCGTCATCTATGACCACCGTAAGATATTGGTTCAACGAATTTAAACGTGGTCGTACATCTGCATTTGATGGGGAACGGCTTGGCCGCCTGGTAGGTAGTTACCGCGACAATCGTTAAAAAGGACTACGACATGATTCTCGCAGATAGCCGAACTAAAGTGCGCGAAGTAACAGGGGCCGTAGACGTGTCGTACGGAACAGCAATCAATATTTTACAGAAGTTAAGTGTAAAAAAGCTTTCAGCACGGTGGGTGCCGCGATTGCTAACTTCGAACGCCCATATGGCTGTCACTGTCGAAGCAGTTTTTAGACCTCTTCACGAGAAATTCGCAGGGGTTTTTGCATCGAGTCGTAACCGTCGATGAAACCTGGATACATTTATTATACGCCAGAGAGCAAGCGGCAATCCAAATAATGGATTTTTTCGGGTGAATCTCCTCCAAAGAAAGCAAAGACGGTCCCGTGGTCGGCCGGAAAGATCTTGGCCACGATTTTTTGGGATTCGAAGGGAATAATCCTTATGGACTGTTTGCAGAAAGGAAGAACGGTAACAGGGCAGTACTATAGTGAATTATTGGACCGATTCAATAAGAAATTGAAGGAAATTCGGCCTCATTTGACTAAATAAAGGGCTTCTTTCATCACGATAACGCACCAACACAATCATCCGGAATTGTCGCGACCAAATTACATAAATTGAGGTACGAATTACTGCCGCTCTCACCGTACTCGCTGAATTTGGCTCCTTGCGACTTCTTTCTGTTCCCCAACATGAAAACTTGCCTCGGGCGAAAACATTTAGCTCAAACATTGAGGTTATCGCCGAGACACAAGCGCATTTTGCAGAGTTGGACAAATCGTACATTTTGGAGGGTTTAAAGAATTGGCAGAAACGTTGGGAAAAGTGTATAGACCTCAAAGGGGATTAGTTGAAAAATAAAAAAATTAATTTTCAAGAAACTTGCGTCTTCATAAAACGGGTAGTTGTTTATCTACTGTCGTATGCTCGTAACAAGTTGAGGTGGATAGGTCAACCATTCTAGCTTGGGCTCGGGACTTTATATGCGCAATGGTAAATGAATCATCCTTAACCGAGAGCTCACTTTCCTTGTGTCCCTCGTGGCGGTAGCTTCGGACATTCCGCCGAAAGGGATTACTTATTTATTTAATATATATAATTGTTTTCCCATTATTTGTTATTTTTTGTACAATAGATATTATAAATGTGTAGGTTTATTATTGAAAGTGTTAGGCATTAACTTTTCATAATTTTATGTATGTATAGTCAAGGACTTTAGTAAGATCACCTGCTCTTTTATAACGGGACAACGACGTTTTACGACGTTAAATGTACAGGTGGTGTTATTCCCTGAAGTTGTGATGTTACACCGGCAAGCACACAGTGGAGAAGAGGGGGTTCGATGTTGGCTATTAGGATAGCTGGCTAAGTTCGAGAACGTTGTTGTAGTAATTGCAGGAAAGTCGTAATTAGAGGGCACCATTTCGTTAGAGTCCTTAGGCTTACATGGAGGAAAAAGAATAACGAAAGACTCCAATTTCCTTGAACCGTAATGCTAGATAACCGTGTAGTACTTACTAAATGGATGTTGAATGGTACGCCACTGAGTGTATCTTTCGATCAGGTCAATCGTAGACTCACAATTTTACTGTACTTACTTTAAATTATTTTTAGTAAATTTCTGAAAGAAAGGTTGGTTACTTATAAACTAAGAAATAATAAGAATTGAATTCAATCAATCGCTATAATGAATGATTAGTAGCATAGAAAAATGCAATTTACTACAGAGAAATCAATTCCGTTAAAAAAAATATAACGGTAATTCAAACATTCTTTGATTAATAACTAGGGTTACTATATTTTATACTTTATCTAAACTGAACATTAAACTTAGCTTAAAAACTGTGACTGTTACTTACTAAAAGCTAAAACGATTAAAATTTCGAATCAATATGTATGTATATAAATATTTCAATGTCTATTCTTAACTTGACCGATATGCCTCTGCAGTAGAGTTTTAAGAAAAGAGGGTTATTGTAGTAAAACTTTGCTGATTTCGTGATGGTGAATTTATAGCAAAAGAATTTCACTTACTTGAAATCCGCAGATGGAAGTTTCCAAATTAAATGTAGAGAGAGAGAGAGAGAGAGAGAGAGAGAGAGATGCCAACGCTTCTGGTTATAAATGCTTTTATACTTTGTTTTTACGTTACAATTTGTCCTTAACGATTTCCTAGGGCACGAACGTCATGAGATGATGATTGACCCCAGATACGATCCACTTTAAGGCGTTAAATGTTGAATTTCCACAAATTCATTCACTTAAAAAAAGTTGAGTAACTTTTTTGTCTTATAATGTTTCTACTTTGAACCGGAACGCAGCCCCTTTTTTAGGTACACGTGCACTTACTTGCACCAAAAAGCGGAAGCGATGATTATTCTTACAGTGTCTAGCTTCCGTTGACTTCAGAAATATTTCTTTTGGAAGAGAAGATAAGTAAAACGGGGATTATTGATAACTATTTTTAGAAGGTTATGCATGTTTGCAGACTTGCTGACGTGATAACTTTTACTGCAGTCTCGTTACTTTGTATTCTATGCAAGTTGTAATTAATTTTGAATTAATCCTAGTTTCGAATATTTAATTTTATGTTATTATTATTGTTACAATGTCGCTGAAGTGTTTCCAAATATGCTCGCAATTCTAAAAATACATTCTGATATACGGGGTGTTTCTAAATAATTTATTGTTATGTTTGTCCAAAATTTAAAACGCGATAACATCTTATAGATATGCAACACAAACATCGCTCATTTTTCACTTAGTAGAGAGATGGAATTCCATTCAAAGTGAAAGCAAATGATTAATTCCAACTTTTTACTCATGAGTTATTTTTGAATTATATTTAGTATTCCAGAAACAAAAGCATGCTTATTTAATTTTTTCATGTATAGTAATTGTACAGAAATTATCAAATGCAATTATATTATTTTAACTCAATTTTAATGTAATTAGAAGACTTACCTGCTTTATAAAATTTGAATACGAAATTAATTAAGGAATATTCTAATATTATTAATAAAATTATTTAGTTTAAAGTACTGGGTATCAGCATGTAAAATTTAAAATTATTTTGTATTAAAAAATTGTAATAACTATTGCCAGTATAATCTATTTTGAAATTATTAATAAAATATAAAAAATAGTTGTACATGAGAAATATCATTTTACACTTTAATGGACAAAGTTGAAGTTACATATGTAGGTAAAATTATTAACACTCTTTTAGAGATTATGGCTATATAAACGAAAAATACTTGTGAAATGAGTTTATTTCAAGTGGCCACGATAATTTAAATAAATAAATTGCAATTTATACTTTGTTTCGAATTTTTTTGATAGCATCTAATCTATTTTAGAATATTGTATAACATATTACAATTTTACATTAAACATCCATTAGTGAGAATGTTAAGAACAAATTAATCAAAATTTTTAATTGTAGGTAGCTACCTTAATTATTATTTTTAATTTTATAAACAAATATTCCTTATCAATATAAACAATAATTACCTTATTTTTATTAATCAAGAATTTATATCTTTGTTGCTTCAATTAGAATAACAAGTATCATTGATAAGAAACAATACTTGGCATGCGTATGACAAATAACCTTCCTAGTCAAATGAAACATTAACTCAAAATAAAAAAATTTATAAATTCTACAAAATATTGTAATTAATAATTTTTCGGACTGATTTTCACGTATAAATGTTTGTTTCTAAATTCAGCATAAAATGAAATGGAGTATTAAAAACAATAAGTTCTGCTGATTTATACCTGCCCACTGATTTTCTTCAATGCCAAATAATTTTAATCTCTCTACAAGGTATAAAATGAGTGAGGTTAGTGTTGCATATCTATAAGGAGCAAGTGACATTACTAAAGTCCGTGACTGTACATACAAATGTATATTGATCTTAAGTGCTTGTATCGGGGATGGTATTTCGGCGGTACCGTGTCTACCGCACTGTGCTCTTTCTCTGTCTCGCTTCGGACAGCTCAGAATCCAAACTAGAATGGTCACCCAGTAATATAACGCACCTTAAAATAACTTATGTATCCTGAAGATTAAAGAATATTGATAATGAGTGCCAAATAGGTTGACACGCGAACACCTTCCCCTCACCGGTAAAGGGTTATAAAGTCAGTCAGTTTTTAGATTGAAAATGGAACCGATGTAAAAGTTCGTGAGTAAAAATTAATTACATAATTACATTATTCCAGCTGGATAATTGACGAAAATTAAGTTTCAAATGTAGTTCATTAATTTATAGTACCTTGTAATAAATAGAATTGAAATTGTCCAACTCTACCTTCCTTGGATGCTTCTTGGGAACTCTTCTTACGTGTATTCTGCCCTTTTGTTAAAAATTTAATAACTAATCGAATTTCCTTTTGAACTTCAAACAAAGTTGCTGATTTAATGTTGTATACAACAAACTATTCAAGTAATGTGTTAGGACGAGAATATATGGCGCTACTTGCGCATTTAAAAGTGACAAATGAATTTATTGCTTAGCAGAAACATCTCACAATATGAAATCGTTTCGTTTTATTTTATTTTCACAAATTTCTAAAATTGTAGAAGATTTATACATAGCTAGACGTTTCCTGAAATAAAATTAAATTAAATACAACAACAACCTGATAAGTTGATAACCTCAAATTCAGACACTGATTTATGGGTAAAAATATCGCACAAAGTATAGCCTCATCTCATTAAATCAGTAGTAATTGATGGAATCACCAACACGTTTTATTAGGAAATTTTTGAATCGGACGAGCGTGATTAACGGGCAAAAAATTCAAACAATTTGCAACTCTCGGCAAATGCATTTCTCAGCTCTACACGATCGGTCCCCTATGTTTGGCTGTCATGTGAGTCATATCAGTTTATCAACATAGCCCAACAAACAGCGGTCAAATAAATTCTTTTCCAATGTTTAGGCTATTTTGGTTAAATTTGTTACCAAAGGTTAAACAAAATGTCAGATAAGCGTTATTACTGCTTAAGTATAGCCGAGTGCAACAGATTCTACCAAATCAATTGCTTTGGTTCAAGATGAACGCTGGAAGTATCAATGTTGTAGTAGTTTCGAAATGTAATACAGAATACCTGTAAACTGTTTTCATAAAGCTTGTGCTTATACAATCCAAGTAGGGTAAGGTAGGGAAAGGTATACAGATGGACGACATGGCCAGTTTCTGTGTGGTGGAGGCACTGTTGATGTTGATGTCTGAAATCAACTAAAACAGCTGCGTAGCGTAAAAATGAGTTAGAAAAAGAATAAATTAGTATGAATTGGATACTATAAGACCAAGAGTTCATGGAACATCGACTGCATCGTCTTCAATTTACGACAGATCATATCAACATGGGAAAAATAAGAAATTGGCAAAATAGCTCTTCACATATAGGTTCAAGTTTTACCTTCCATTCCCAGATGGCCGTTAAATAGAATAGAAAAGACTTACACATGCACTTTCATTCAAAGTATCAGATTCTATGGTGACTCAGTCACGAACGAAGTTAATGGTTACTGATGGAGGGGCAACAACTGGCCATGGATATACTACACATACTTAGATAACAATTTTTGGGTCTTTTTCCCCACTTATTGGGGATATCTTTTGTGCTAATGCAGGCCTAGCATTGCAGGAACTGTAAATCGGTACCTAAATGAAGTCGACATTGAATGTATAATTTGGCCCACACAAATCTAATCGACTATGTCTTGGATATGTTAGGAAAAAAGATTTGGAGTCGAATTCCAACCTCCATGAATTTGACACCGCTAAAAGTGAGAGAATAACAACATCTTGTTCAAAACTATTAATGTTCATAAGATTGTTCCCTTAAGAAGGAACTTCCTTTACAATGTTTTTGGTTGGGTAGCAAATAAATTTTAAATACATATTTAATTGAGATTTAATTAAGTTCGCCTTACGGTACTTACCGTCAGCGCTTTGTCTTTTGAAGAACAAATTAAGTCTCAACAACAATAACTCCTTCCCATTAAACAAATACACAATTTACAGATGGAGAACATGTTTTACCTGTTAGTATAAATAACAACATTGGGCTGCTGATGACGCCTGAACAGGAGTCAATGCCATAGGTACGGAAAATAAAGGACTTGCTAAGGGAATATAAAACCTAAAAAGCGACATCAGAGTCACAGTTTTATTCGGAATACCGGAACGATGATTGTACGTCGGGGGTTTAAACTAAGGAGCAACATTATACAGAATTATTTAATACGCCACAAATTGTGGTTTGTTGGAATGTTCAACTCTAAGCCCAACAAAATTTTAAAAATACGCAAAGGTAAAATCTCTACTGAGGATTGGAGTACCTCTAGATTTAACTGAAGCAATTGAAACCATTGAGGCCAAGAAATATCTACATTCCGAAACATCAGTCACAAAAACATACAAAATATAGACGTAAGTGTTCAACTTTTTCTAAGACAACGTGGACGTCTACTAAGTTTCAAAAAAAATTCTGTGGCGCTGGTAGAAGTTAACATCAAGCACTTTTCAAATCTGAAAAAAATATTACTGTTATGATTCATATCTTAACAGAAACCAGAGCCGAGAGCTGCATAGGTAATACATAAAATGTAAAATTTATGTCTTAAACGCAGCAAAGAATTAAGGTAGAAATAAGTTTATAAAAAAATGTAATTCAAACATGTACATATAAGTAACCCCTAAGAAAGGGAAATATTCAAAACTAAATTCAAATATCTAGGTAATTAAAGAACATAGATTGTGCAAGTCAAGTCAGCACAACGCAAAAATTAAATTGCAATTCAGACTATCAACAAATCTTTCTGTGTCATTTATTTACGTAATAAACTTATATTATAAATAAAAAAGCCCAAAATTAGGATTAACCCTTACAATAAAATAAGAATAACACAGACGGCAAATTATAAATTAAGTTATAAAAAATACCTAATTTAAGTTAAGATTAGAAAATAACTGTTGATGTAACAGACAATGCATAATTGTTACAACACAACCAGACAGCAAAAACCTGGACTTTAAATCCACTACGTAATACGAACATCACATAAAACAAATGTATATAAGTAGGTCATGTGAGGAAAATAAACTGCGGCCGCCCTTCAGAGTTCAAAGCCTATAATTAGGGTGATTGAGGCTGGCTATCCCCTGGAAACCATCAAAGCGTCTAGAGGGATTAATTTACACCCCTTGAAAGATCCAAGCCTTTTTTAGACAATGGAGTAGTTGAAACTGGCTACTCCTTTCAAAGGGTGAGTTCTTTCCTCATAAGATGCAAAGTACGTACTATCTTCGTACCATAAATAAGTGCGGATTAGCTCCGTATCAGTTACTCAGACGAAAACGTTTAGAAGAGAAGGAAATAAAAGCATCCGCGTTATAAAACGACTGGCATAAGTTAGGAAGTTTATGTTAAAAGTTTGAATATAACACAATTTAATTATTCGTACTTTTTCTTCTACTGTATAATAATCCATCTTTGCTGAAAGAAATGCTACTACAATTAAACACTGCAAGGTAATGTAGCCCTAGACCATTACGCGCTGCGTGATTTATAAGAAGCGAGAATGCGGCTCCATATTTCAAGTGGAGTAAGTGACTATTCTACACATACGTATCTTATTCGTTCTTAAAGCTTTTCCTATGCGAAACTGGCCGCTTTCCACATTGAAAATGCAACACCGAGAAATAATAGTAGGATCTTAATCAAATTTGACCGAAATATATACGTATTTAACAATCAATAGAAAAAATAAATAAAGAAAATGGTGTAACTGCCAATACTGCATTGAACCTCTCCTCTCACCCTTATACATTCAGCAACGTATCTTGACGTTGGCTATATATGATGATTGAAATCTTCATGGGGCACAGAATCTCAGGCAACTTGCACTTTACAACGAGAGGTAGCTAGTGCTGCTGGAGGGTGCTGTAAATTGGACAACCGCTTTCCCCCATATCTCGCAGATGCTTAATTGGCGATAAGTCGGGGGATTGTGGTGATAAATAAACATACATTGTGCGTTGCAAAATGTACCATTGTAACCCATGCACGATCTTTAATTCTTCTAATGTAAGGTAGGACATAAGGTTCTAGGATATTGCCGATGTATCAACGAGCCTACTTCCCTGAATGAAGACTAAGGATGATAATCTTCTACGGCAAATAGCACCGCATACCATTATACTAACCACACGTGCCACATGATGCTCTACGATATGTTGTAAATCACGTCTTTTCCCGACAATCGTGCCTGCCAAACAGAAACGGATTTCATTACTAAATATCACAGTGTGCCATTTGATATCTCAGTTCTTGCATAAGGTATGACACCAGCTGTGGTCGGCAGGATGTAACCAGTTGCCAAAGAAACCGATCTTGACGTTCTGTATTACTGCAGTTCCCTGACGACGACAATTTCAACCCTCTTGTGTCCAGGACCGACAATAACGCGAGACCGTGGGGACATTTTTGCCTAATCGTTGGCAATTTCCTTGTATGAAACGCCAGTCTTAAAAAGACCAACAATTTGACCTTTCCCGAACTATGATAATTAAACAAAGTTCGGCCGGTTTCTAGCTGATGGTATTTTTAGCTGATTACTATATAACAATTAATTGACAAATAACATAAACAAAAAAAAGATTTTACCAGGAAAACTAGAAATCCTTTGTTTAACTTAAAACAAATTAATGTTAGAAAACCGCTTTGGTGCTCAAAAATTATTCAAATTTTCGTTTCTTATATATTAAACTGCGACCATTATTTCTGAGTATTGCATTTTAAAGGCAATGCACGCTCTTATTTAACTCTTTCATACCTGCATTATTTTAATAGGAGAAAAAATTACATTGATGTTTTTCTTAATTAAATATTTGCATTTTTTACTAGTTTTCTAAAAGGACTTTAGTTTCGAAATGTCTATTATAATGGACATCTGGACAAAAACTAACTAATTTTTATTTAGATTTTATTTTTACAAAATACAGTTTTAATATCTATTTTATAATACAAAAACATGTGTTTTATCTATCTAGTCCCTATTTTTAAATCTTGTGATAACTTTTTTCCATCTCATTCTGGTATATAATCTACTACATCTGTTTGAATTTCTGGGCAAGCTCCAACTTGTGGTGCTCTTCCCGTTAGATAAGAGGAGGGCGTATTTTCTGTTGTAACGGTTTAAAATTCACTCATGAATTCCCTATAAAATTGGTATTGATTTAATACATTTAGTTGACGAATATAAATTATTGGAGTTCCGCTTGTGTGATTTTAGACAATAGAATCCTTTATTATTTCAAGTTATTGTAAATTGTTTGAGTACCGCTGTCATGTTGGTCACGCCTCCGG
>JAHWXV010689735.1:0-11487 GCA_024586415.1 Phrixothrix hirtus | reverse complement strand
GGATTGTATTTGACGGCATTGTTGGTTGCATTTGCAGCAGCACCTTTGTTTTCTCTACCAAATCAACACAAAACTTAGGCGCTCTATTTATTCTTCTAGTCGTGGTTGGATTACTTCTCAGCAATACATCCAGTCTAGGCTATAAGGTCGTGGCAATTCGGACGGTACAGCATCTATAATTCCTTATCGTCAAACAACGATGGGATTCTAGTCGTCGTGTATTTTAATTTGTATCCTCGGAACTCACCCGCTACATAGCAACACGATCTGTTTCAAAATAAATCTTCCAGGAAAAGGGGAAAACTGTTTTCGCAGTTCAAGACTACGATTACGGATTTAATATTAGAATTTTAGTAATTCTACGGAAAGCGGTTTACGCACTTTGTAATTAGCAAAGCCTTTTAAATCTAACAAAATATAGCTTAACCATATAGGTAAAGCTTAATATACTGGTACAGCGTATTCTGTTTCAAAGACAGACCTCTTGGTACAAGTCCAGTCAAAGAACTTCTTCTGCATCGGAAATGTTATCCTTTTATACTGCATTATCAATTGTCGCTCTCGTCTCTTCGAACGATATTGATAACCGTGTGTTCTGTCTTACAGTAACTGATAAGCAGACAGCGTGATGCGCGTTTATCAATTTATTTATCATGCAAAATTGCACAATTAGAATTAATGACTTTACATTAATTAAAATGGTCTTAAATTGTTTCTATATTAATCTTACAGCAGGAATCTACACAGTTTATTAATGGTTGAAATATTGGGTTTGATTGCGCAATATGCTGTAATTCTTAAATTCTGTTCCTTTACAATTTTTGTCTATTTAAGCGTGTTAACAATGATTTAAAATAAATAAATTTAATATAAGTCACTCCCGTTTGGTTTGAACGCACACTTAAAATCTTTATAAACGTTTTATATAACTAAGCTGTCTGAATTTTAATAGAAAATGGGAAGCACACGCGATTTGTTGCAAATTGGTTTTCGCGTATCACTTTCACTAAACAGTTTCCCTCAGAAGTGTTACAACAAATGTTTATTAAAACGACGCCATTATAAATGCCTTCTACAATAATAAAAATATTTTAGCGGCATGTAATATCCAGATCTGGAAACACTGTTGATTAGGTTGCCTAAAATATTGCGGTCAAGTACTCTTACTCACTCCTTATGAATGTATATGTTCATGTTGTAGTGAAACTAGTTAATCGTTTCACAACTTTTATTTATATTCACTAATATTAAGGTTATTTATATACACTTATTTATTCAAATATTTATTTCCTAATACACTAACAATAATCGTTTATATTTATGATTATGTGTAACAAAAATTAACAGGACAAAATTCTAATAAAAACCAAAACTAAGCAAATTTAATTTGCTATTTAAATATAACGGATACATTCCAGAACATTAGGGAATCGTAAAGAATAAATAATAATTATGTAATAAACTTGCAATACCAAGATTCATTACTGACCTTGAATTTAATTGGAAGATATCGGGATAGCTAGAATAGGTTTAAATAAATACAAGTTGTTTTAACACAGACCGAATATAAAAGCCGTTTCTTAACAAGATAAAAACGCACCTAATTTTTTTAATTTTATGTTAGGACATCCACGAGCGTTTTTTATTTAGAGATTTCACAAAGTTAAAAAACTAGGCTCTTTCATATTTTAAGCAATAAGCCCGTCAACTGGGCTGTCAGGTAAATGTTCTGTTTTAATAAAGCATTTCAAATTAATGTTTGCAATTTAATCTTTCTAATTCTATATTTTTTTTTATAAAAGTTTCATTAGACTGTGCGTACTCCAGTTAGCTGCAACAGTGAATCGTTTTAAAAGCTCAAATATATTAAGCAAAGCTAATTTTGGATTTCTGTAGAGGTTTTAGTCCTTGTCTAATTTATCTACTGAGGAGTCAAGCGAGTACGTCTATCACTCAATGCTAAGATTGAAATCCCTCAGTGCCGAAGTTTCCTATTACAATTTTCAGATACTTATTATCCTAAAAATGTTATGTTAATATATTAGTTATAATTCGAATGCAATAATATATCAAAAATGAATAGAACGTTTTTGTTACAGATAAGTCCTGACAGTAACACCACTACAAGTATACTTACATTTACACCTTCTGCAAATGATGGTGGTAAGTACTTATCTTGTCGCGGACAACAGCCCTTTATTGCGAACAATTTACTAGAAGATGTGTGGAAATTAGACATTTATCGTAAGTTACTGTATTTTCTTTCTTGAAGGATAAATGATTATCATTTTATCTTTACAGATGTTCCACTAGTTACTTTGGAATTAGGTAGTAATCTTAATGCGCGCACAATTAGAGAAGGATCGGATGTATATTTTGAGTGCAATATTAAATCAAATCCTTGGGTGTATAAAGTGAGTTGGAAGCACAATGTAAGTTTTAGATAAAATAAAATTTTTCTAGAATTTGCTACAATCTATTGTTTCTAGGGAAAAATGGTGTATAATAATGCAATGATAGGAACAATAGTAAGCAATCAGAGTTTAGTACTTCAAAGTGTTAAAAGGGCCAGAGCGGGAACTTACACTTGTGTAGGAAGTAACATTGAAGGCGACGGTGAAAGCAATGCAGTGGAATTAGACATTAAATGTGAGTAAGTAATTCCTTGTTAAATATTCGAACGAAATTAGCACTCTAAATTATGAGCTAATCGAAACTGTTTATAGTTACTCCGACGTGTAAATCTGGGCAGCAAAAAATATACACCGTTGCTCGTCAAGAAACTACACCTGTGCGTTGTGAACTTGAAGCTAATCCAATAAATGTACAATTTTCTTGGAAATTTAACAATAGCGACAATAGTGCTTTAATGGTAGACATGCCCCAAAATCTTATTACTGCAGATAAAACCAGAAGTATATTGCTATACACACCCATGACCGAACGTGATTATGGCACTGTTCTTTGTAAAGGAACAAATAAAATTGGCCAACAACGAGAACCTTGCGTGTTTTATATAATACCGGCTGGTAAGTTCATAGAAAATTATTATGCATAGGAAACCAAATTGTTTGAATTTCCGTTTCAGGCAAGCCGGATCCTTTATCAAACTGTACAATTGTAAATCAAACTATAGACTCACTACAAGTTGAATGTTTGGAAGGGTTCGATGGCGGTTTACCTCAAACTTTTGTTATGGAAGTCTACGACGTAATACAATGGAAACTGATTTTTAATGTAACCTCTCAGTATCCTGAATTTTTTGTTGGCGGATTAAGTTCAGATACAAAAGTTGATTTACTACTATATTCAATTAATAAAAAAGGAAAGAGCGAAATAAGAAGTATTCAAACAAACACGCTAAAAGATGCTGGAAGAAAGTCTGGTGAGTTGTAATTTATATTACCTTACGAAGTACCTTTGTTATTTCTACATTAGGTAAATAACCTTTACAAACGGTTCAAATTAATATGAAACAGTATTATTTTACCCAAAATTAATTTTATAAATAAATTGTTCTATTTTTTCAGTAAAATGAATTGTTTTTATACTCATATTCATAGTTGAATTGTTGTTTAAATCCAAAACACATGCTAAAGTTTAAGTTTATTTATTGGGTTTTAGTTACTCTTCTAAATGCACTATAAGTTTTGAATTTTAAACCTGAAGGCTCAATTAATATACAGATTGATTATATTTTTCTGTTTAATTATCATTTCATTAACTAAATAGGTCTTAAAATATCATAAATTAAATTGCCATAATACCTGCCCTAAAGATTAAATTGACAACTTTCTGGAAATGTATTCTCATAAATGAATTATACTTTTAAGAACATTAAAACGTAGTAAATGATTGCTGTTTGACAATATTAATGAAAACGAGGTATACTTCAACGTTCGTTAATTCCTAAAGAATTTAAAAATTTTACCGAGCAGGAATTAATTGAAATCACATTGCCTGAAGTGTTTAATAACAAACAAAATCTTCATTGTATTAAATATCTTTGAAACGTAATATCGTTTCCGTGAATAATAGAACGGTAGAGTACAGGATCGTAACAAGTGTATCCTTGAACTTGACTAATTGCTGGAAAGCAATCAATACCTGCACATGCACATACAAAATGAAATATAAATTTTCAAAACCTAAAGAATTTTATTCAAAGACAGTTAACTGCTGAACTTAGTCGTTAGGTAATTTCTTTCATAAGAATTAACAGTAAAATGTATAATAATACGAGAATATTTTTATTACTTAAACACATTACCTTAATATCTGCTCAAGTTTGCAATTACATACGCATTGTTCGTTATGTATAGACATTTCATTTCAAAATAAATTAGAATTAATGTGAGTAAGCACTCTTACAACTTAATCAAGTGTAAGCAAGTGAAAATTAATAAATTTGACATTTAGTTCGTATCAACTCAATTACAATAAATCTTCTTTACTGCCTTACTTAAGATTTAGATATTTATAGCATTCTGATATGTTATTCATAATAATCGTTTTTATGCCCTATTTATGTTCTAATTTATATTACTTATCCTTTAATCTTCAACAGTAATTCACGTTTTTCCTTTAGATCCAACCATGCATAAATTATACTCATAATTCACATAAAACTTGAACCCGAGCTTTGTACTTAGTATTATATGATAGTACGATGTTATATATTTTGGAATACAAATAAATATATTGGTATAAATTAAGTTTAGTAATTTATGACTATTAGCATATTTATTTGTATTGCTTTTGTCCTATTGTTCTCCTTGATATTGCCACATTTCCTGGGAACGTAAGAGGGCGTATTTTACTACTCATCATGAAAATGCCCTCAAAGGTTTACATTTTATGTACGAGGGGCACTATTTATATTGTGATCCTTAACAACACTGTGTGCTGAAGGCGCCGTCTAACATTTGTAATGGAAAGTTAGACATTTTTGAGCATAACCTTATTGGGAACATTTTGATATTTGAGCGTGGTTAGTGGTATTTATAGTAGCTTAAAACATTGCCTCAGCGTAAAAATGGAATTAACTCGTGAAAATTTCTGTGCCATTATTTATTACGACTTTGACGTGGATTATCTAGACAACAGTGCATTGATTAAACTACTTTCACTTTTGGCGATGAAACCCCGTCCTTTGCCACTGTGAAATGCTGGTATAACGAGTTTAATCGTGACCGGGATTCTCTCACCGACGAAAGTCGTGAAGGTCGTATAAAATCAGTTGTTGTTCCAGAAAACATTGCAAGAACGGATCATGCAAGATTCTCATGTGACATACTGTGAGATCAAGGGAACCGTATACATTAGTTCGACCAGCATATATAAAATATTATATGAACATTTAGCAGTGAACAATGTACAATGGCGGTACTTTAAAAGACGTATATAATATTGTAATAGGTGACAAATCATAGATATCTACTTATGAGCTGGAAATTAATCAGCAGTCGACTGTGTTAGTGTTTCAAGATGAACTAAACACAACAAAAGTTGTTCGCGCTCGAAGCACTTCGAAACAAATGGTCGCCTGTTTTTTCGGAAAAATTGGTCTTGTGGCAACAACGCCTTTACAGAATCGTAAAACGGTCACTTCTGAATGTTACGCCACCATTTGTTTGCCGGAAGTCTTTAGGGAAATGATGAAAACAAACAAGTGCCGTAGGACCATTCTGCATCACCAAAATGCGAGCTCTCACACATCTCGTTTAACAATCGATTATTTGAACATTTAAAAAATCAAATTAATCGGTCATCCGCCGTATAGTCCTGATTTGGCACCCAATGACTTCTTTTTCTTCCCGAACCTCAAGAAAAAATTGCATCAACAGCGGTTTTCATCTAGCTTTATTTCTTACAAAACCTGTCAGAGTAATGTGCAAAACTCAGTGCAATATTACTATAAATAAATAATATTCGAAATTATACCAGTATTTCTGTCATGGTTACTTCACAGCCTACTATAATGTAGCCGGACCTGAAGGAATTCCATCCCAGTGAACATGTTTAGTGTACCAAACATCAGAATGACATGGGGTTTGCGAATTTATTTGATTATTCAAGAATAAGGCATGCTTTTTCAATGTTTCCACTGAAACATTTAACGACTCTCTTCGAGTTCGATCCCACATCCTTTGGGTTCACGGGTAAACGCGATAACCATAAAACAAGCTAAGCCTGCAGTTCTTGCTAACTTAAGCAGCCGAGTTCCTACAACTATAGGCCCAAAATCGTGTAACACGACCTATTGATTCAACTCAGAGGTTATGTTGTATTTTTATGTTATTGGCAGTTGTATATTTACCTCATGAACTGTTTATTCATAATAATTTTAAATGTTAATATGTCTGACGAAAACGTAGCATTGAAGTCCTTTAAAGCTTTTATGATTAATATTCAAAAGCCTGTAGCACCATTGCGTGTTTTTGGACCCACGTTTTGCTTAATTTCCGGACAATTTCTGCACTTAAAATTTTTAAACGAAGCTTTTTGACACACCATATGTGTTACAAATATTTATCAATTCCTTTCTATTTTAAATCCTTTTTCCGCCAAATTACTTGTACTATGCTTGTACTTTGTAGTGATATCAGCGCGTAACTATATATTATTTAACTCGACTTAAAATACATATCATTTGCCACGTCAACTCTACCACTAAGAATGCATTACTGTAGTATAAGGTTTATAATTTTTGAAATTGTACAATAAGAAACACAAGCTGCGTTTTCCTTCACCGTGCTTTTTATTATAAGTAGCATGACGATGTTAATAACATTTATAATATAGTAGCACACTTTTGTATTTTTGGACCCACGTTTAACAAACTATTTTTATTAATCTACGCCTAATATCTATCCTCAAAAATTTTAAACTAGTCTTTTTGACACACTGTGTGTGTTATAAATATTTACCAGTTCCCTTCGATTTCAATTACTTATTCCCTCAACTTGCTTGCACCATGAATGGCCCTGTAATTGTTTACTTTTTAGTATGTCAGCACGTATCTACAGATTATGTTACTCGGCTTGAAATGCATAGCATTTTCGGTGGCTAGACTACTTTTCTGGAATTCATTAGTGTAATATCAACGTTTATAGTTTTTGAAATTGTACAGTAATGACAGTTTTCGTTTTCGTCCACCGCACTTTTTATTATAAATCCCATAAGGATGCTAATTACATTTACATTACGTATGGATTGAAAAGTTATTTTAATGATCAAATTTTTGTAAAATCAAAAATTATAATAAAATTTGATAACATTTTAGCCGTTTCATAAATGAAGAACGAAAAATAGTACGTTAGCTTTGCACTAGTTACATATTTCTTTTTATACATCAGTATCTGGTTATCTCTAATAATGACTCGACATTCTATTTGGTTATTTCCGGTATTTGTTTGTTATGAATTCAAATTTTACTTTTTATTTTTATTTCATACATATATTTACCAACAGGAACTACCCATCTACATATGTTTAACGTCAGTCAAATCCGCTAGGTTATAAAGGCAACGTAGTTTTAGCTAAAAACTTTCCTCAGTCATTTCTGTTGCCAGAAGTAATGTTTTGGCTCTTTTCGCACGGGATGTGGTCTTTTGTATCTTACGAATTTCACGAAAATAAATTCCTTCGTTGATTTCCTTCAGTAATTGCATGAACTTGTTTTCCTTTATTTTGTATTACTCACTGGAAAGGCCTGGGTTGGCGTTAGCTACAGGATGATAAGCTTTGTTAGGAAGGAAAATTTCTTTACAAACATGTTTCCGCTTTGATCTTGGCAGCTTCACTTTTAGCTATAAGCCTTATGGGCCATTCTAAGGAAATGCTTTTGTGTGACAGTGGAACTATTCGATGGACTTACTAAATTATAATGTTTCCCACTATTGCCACAGCCTCACAACGTGTTTCAGAGATTTTTTCGGTAAGAAATTTATTTTTTCCGCCAAATAATATGGCGTATTGTTCGGCTATGTTGGTGTTCATATTTACAAGACAGCTGGAGTTAACAATCAACCTATTAGAACAGATCAAAATCTCATCTAGTAGAGTAGTCTTCCATGTTAGGTATACGATTTATAGTGGAACTGCTATATGAGACAAAAAATATGCAATTTTTTGATGTTCTTTGGATTTTTCATGCATATGTGAACACCCATTTTTTATGTTCTTACATACGAGGGCTATGTTTTTCAAGTTCTTTTGAGTTAACAGAAGCACATGAAAGTAGTCAGAGAAGATCTAATACATACAACAGTTACTCATACATCTAAATTATTCCTTAACGTAGTTTTCACCGATGTTAAGGCATTTGTCGTAACCGGGAACCACTTTTCCTATATCATCGTTGTACCGTGTTACCGCCTAGTATTTCAACAAATCCTGTACACTGGTTTTAAGCTCACGTTTACTGCTGAACCTCTTCTTTCCCATCCACATTTTCATCCTGGCTTGTTGCCAAATCTGGGCTGTTCGGTGGGTGGCCGAAGTTCTTGAGAAGTTTTTATGCTTGTGCTGCAGTACGAGATCATGCATTGTTATGAAGGAGGACAATTCCTGATGACAACATTCCTCTCCTTTTTGTTTTGTATTACTCTCCGTTGATGTTTCAGAGTTTCACAGTATGTCGCTGCAGCAAATGTAGTCTCAGGCTCCATGAACTCCACCAGAAAAGTTCGCTTACAGTCCCAAAATTGGGTAACAATTAACTTTCTGCTGCACAAGGTTTGTTTGAATTTCTTCAGTTTGTTAGGCGAGTTTGTATGCATCCACTGTCTCGATTGCTCTTTTATTTCGATGTTCACGAAGATAACCCACATTTCAACTCCTGTTACAGTTTTACTCAAAAGGCATTCTTCTCCTGAAGAATCTTTAGGGCAGAACTCATTTGCTGTTGTTTGTGAACGTCTGTATGATTTTTCGGGACCCACCGCGCACAAAATTTGTGTTAACGGAGTTTTACTGTAACAATCTCATAAGGAGAACTGACAATTTTTCGTTCCGAAGAAAATCATAATTACGATTAGAGGTCAAAACCGTCGCTGACAAGTGGATTCCCAACCCATATATTTATTGGGTCAACCTATTCTCCCGTGATTAAGGAACTGTTCCAATTAAAACTGTCAAGGAGGGAATAGGAACAATGCAGTTTCTTTTTCTTACAGGCTATTCAAACATATGCCCGACAATTTTTATCACTATGTTGTTGAAATAAAAATAAAAGATGAACAGCTTTTGAGTTATGGCAATTTCAAGGTATTACGCAACTGATGTAAAAGTTAAATTTGACATAGATATTTTCTTACTCGAATGATGTTTCGCTAGTTACAGGAAATATAGAACTACATACAGATACCTGGTTGCTTAGACATGATTATGACAATTCCTCATTGCATTGCGAATAAAATTTACTTCATAAGTGAAAAGTATAAGACCAATGGATCGAGAAATATTTATCGATTTATGTGAGGACCGCCAACAAAATTCAAAATGTAAAGGATAATTACCTATCAAACCAGATCGATATAGTGACTAACCTTATGAAATTATTCACACAAATTACTCATTGATACAATTTTATAAAAAACACTTTGTTTTCATGTTAGGAATTTATTATTTCTTTCCAACTATAATGCTCATGCTCTACATGTATTTTGATTTACCATTGTAATAGGGTATAGGGTACATTTTGGCAGTTTTGAGCAATTTGCACTAATTATATTTATTTCCTTCTTTATTTTGAGCGAACTCGTTCTTAGTTAGGCAACCAGAGTATTTTTAGGCATTTATTATGAATTATGCCTAAGGATCAAGATCCCTCTTTCACTATACTATAATCATTGTACCGTTATAATTTTTACTTAGAAGTAAACCTAAATATTCTATATCCATATTTATTTCAATTTTGCAGGTTCCCATCAAAAATGACATTCATTCCCAATAATTAACAGAGCTTTACGGGTTATATAAATTTATTTTTAAAACATAAATATCAAATAATATTCAATTATACAAATGTTTCCTCAATATACAATAACCTGTCTAGAATAGCTCCATTGTAAACACAAAATTGAGTAACTTTTACTTTCTGAGGCAGATAGTTTAGGTCGTAAATTTTAATCTTACTTTAAAATAAATAATTTTTACGTTAAATTTTACTTTATTGATATACTGAAGTCATAAGATGTAAATTTAAAACTTTACTTAAGCTAAAATATTTTAATATTATCTCTGCTTTGATAATATGGTTTCTGCGGTTTTGTTGCCTATACAATTTAGGATTTTGCTAATGGTCCCAGGCCGCGAGTATTCGATACACTTTGTACTTCGATTCTTTGAAATCTTCAAGTCCACCAGAGCTTTTGCTATAACGGACCGCTTGGATTTTTAACTTTTATGTAATCTTTTCATGTGCTGTTTAGTGTTACGTTCTATAACTAGGTAGAAAAACTCCCGGGTTTTTAATTAAATTGTATATGAAACGTTCGGGTTTTGTAATTCCTTGACTTTTGATGTATCGGACAATACTTCAGAATTTTTATGTTTATATTATGAACGTGCACTTAATCTTCTTTGTCTCAATCTCATTTTTAACAGAACTTAATCTTTCGCTGACTTTAGCGATGTATATCCTGCTAAAGCGTTTTACGGATAAAGATATTTTTTTTCATATATTAGGGCCTTTTATTAACTATCTAGAGTTCCCTCTACTTGGTCCTTTTAACCACTCACAGGATTCCATTTCAAACTTTTAGCTTTTGCGTTTTTTGTATGTGACCGCCAGAGAACCATCTGGTAAACTACAACACCTTGTTGGATTTTTATAACTTAAGCACTGCTGCAGTTGCTGCCTTATCTTATGATGGTGGCTACTTTGATGTTTTTATTTATACATCTGAAGAACCATTCTTGCGCATTTTTCGATTTGGTACAATTGGTTTTCGAAACATCGATGGTTGGTTTATTTGCACTTATTATGGATTTTTATTTCCATTTGCTGTTATAACTGTTCACGTTTTGTTACGAATTTATTAGTCAAACATCGCCTAAATACTAAAAATTTTATTGATTAATAAAAGTTCAACGCTCGAATATATCTTATTTACGCGATTCGATGAATAATAAAATTTAATTGAATTTCTTTAGGGCGTCTTGTGTAATTTAATATATAATATCTTCTAAATGACCCTAATGCTAATTTTAACACAACACTTATCGAACAAAGAAGACCAAGGAAATCCTAATTGAATTACAAAATACATAGTTGTTTCTAATTTTCGCATAAAAATTGATCAACTAAGAATTGTAATTAGAAACACAAATGTAATTTTCTTAATTATATTTGTAAGGGAAGAAAAAGATAAAGACGGAGCGAGGAGGCGTGTCGTTGTTTTATTTAAAATATGATATAAATAATTATCTACCTTAATTTGTTTTTATAATTAGCCTTGCTAAAATGTCAGAATGTTCTAA
>JAHWXV010689695.1:0-11118 GCA_024586415.1 Phrixothrix hirtus | reverse complement strand
CCCTCACAAGAAGAGATAAGACAACGTGAAATTGAGTCCTCATATCTTATAATATTAACATTCGGACATCCCACTCCTGTATTTTCTATCCAATGACTGATTCCATATTTCAAAAATTTTGGTTTCATGTTTGAAATAGCGAACGTTAAACTTCTGTTCAAATTGTGGCTTTTTCCTTTGTATTTTATAGCTTAGGGCTCGGTTTCTTTTTATGGTTGGGAAAAGGTGTTTCCTTCCCTTTTGGCGGTGTCTTTACTCTAAGAGATTTTATGTAAAACGTTTCACTGTATAATTCTATTTTACATCGCAGTGCTTTGAAGTTTTATTTTTTTACACAAATTTTAAAACTCATGCGCAATTTGTTTATTACGAGCACTTTAAACCTTGTAAACTTATAAATATTTATTATCTACGAAATTTAGTTTAAAATTTAATATTACTGGTTATTTTATATTGCAGCAAAATAATTTAGAAATTTAAACTAAATAATAGTTTATTTAAATTTATAATGTTAGAACAAGTAATTATTTCCTTATTAATTATGGTGTCTAACAATGTGCTAGAAAAATGTACGGAACCTACTACAAAATTGTATACTATTTCACCACAAACATTAATACTTCACTTATGCTGATAATTATTTACATGGATCAAGTGAGGATTTTAAGTATCATAATAAGGATAATTTGAGTTTATTTACAAAACCGTTTCTATGGAATCTACATTCATCGGTAAAAAAAACAAATTTAAAAAAATTTCCATTTTCTGTTAGCTTATTTTGTGCCCAGTTACAGAACGCTGTTCTCTTCCCAAAAACATTTTCAATTAATTCTTGATGTAATAGCAAATGATAGGGGTGAAAGTTATTTGCTTAACGCACCTACAAGTTGGTGATTTTTCCCGTTGCCAGACTTTTACCTAGCTGTCTTACGCTAGTTGGTGGATCTTCCACGGTCGATAGGGTTTTGACAATTCATTTCCTTTATTTAAAATTGTTTCTCCCTACCTGTATTTTCATATGCCACACTTCCAATACGATCAAACCGTTCTTTAATTAGTGCTAGCGATCTATTATTAGAATGACGTACATCGCGAAACATTTATGTGTATACGCATGATGCTATGAAACAATTTTGATCGCATGCACCAATTACATAAATCATATTTATCCTTTCTTGCTGTGAATACTTCATTTTTTATTTACACGCAAATTTGATGTGCCTAATGATACCTGTGGATACTCAACTGAATATGACTGAAAAAATTAGAACTAAAACTTTACAGGTAATCGTTAGTAAAATAGTTCATAAGATACAACAATTTGTGAATTTTATCACTACAATACATTTACAGGATTCCGTTACCAACTTTTATTAAAGTTATTTGTTTATGTTATCTGTTGAAATAACAATGTATTTAGAGGAATTTTTAAATTTAAACATATAGGGTAAAGTACACAGTCGTTAGCATGATTATGCTGTTTGAGGCATACATAAAGCGAATTCAACAAAAACTGAGTTCACACATTAGTAGATTTTCATTTTTGTTATTCGTTAGCATACTAGGGAGCTTTTAGTAACTAATAAATATATTTCCATCCTTATTTTCCTATGAGAAGGCAATAAATAAGCAAGGATACAGATAAATGATAGTGATTGGCATTCACGTTTTAATCTTTGGCACTTTACAATACTGTGCTTGACAGTAGCAAATTTTGTGGTGTGAGTTAAATTTAAGAATGTTTGGTGTTAAGTTATTAGGAATTGAAACACTTTTTATAAAGAAAACACATATATTAATATAAAATTTTACAAAAAGAATATTTTCCATATAGTTAAACTTGAAATAAAGTAAAAGAAAATTTAACGGCATTTATTACAAACAAAAGTTTTTGCAAAAAATGAATCATTATGACATTTAGAATGATATATTCTAATACAATTAGAACATTAATGTCCCATATTATTAACATTTATGTTTCTTTTACATTCATAACACACTCAATTTACTATAAAACTTTTCTTTGTTGTATCATTTATTTCTTGATTACTATATTTGTTATCTGCCACTTTCGGGACTTCTTGTAAATTACTATTTTCCTTGTATACTAAATTTCCAACCCTAGCATTATTTGCATCACTTTGTCTAATAGTTATATTTTGAAGTATGTTAATTTTGGACTTAGTTTTGTTATCATTTTGACTCTTTCTAACTCTTTGTGGAATTTTATTATTCATTAATTAACTTTTAGAATCCTTTTTCTCTTCTCTGGCCCTTTTTCTTTGTTCTTTTTCCTGTTCCTTAATTACTTCACATTGTTCTTTTGAATAAATTATATGTTTCCATTTTTCAGAGGTCACCACTACATATGGCAATTTCTCATTGTTTTTCTTGTGTTTTCGTTTAGGACTTTCAGACTAATACAATAAATCTAAAAGATATGATGCATTCATATCAATTGGTTTTAAAGTATCTGACATTTCTCTGTTATAATTATTATGGATTAAGATAGTGGAAGATGTTTCTGTTATATTATCTAAATCTTCTTTGTCAATAACGTTATTAATAAGAATATCATGATCGCTAACAATATTAATTGAAATTTTATTGATTACATCAGGCATTTTCACAGTATCATCGATTTTAGAAATACTGCAGTTTAAAATATCTATTGACCTATTTTCAATATCCATTTTTTCTAAGACCTCCAATTCTTTGGAAAAATAATTCCAAATATTTAGTAAAGCTTCTTTTTCCTGATTTGCTGCTGTTTCTCGTTGAAATTCTAATTCTGGCCCTATTATTTTCTTAAATTCTTCGAACGTTAATAATTTTTGATATCCAAGGAAATCGTCATTTTTTAATAATAATTCTGTAGTTCCCACAGATTCCTTTTTTGAATTGCTGCCTAAACATTTGGCAAAATCAATATTATTAGGGTCCCACGGGTATAATCCCGTTGCCTTAAAACCATTTATTATCGTTTGTTTTATAACATATTTTTCTACAACGTCATGTAATAAAGGAGCAAACTTTTCTGTATTAAACTGAAGGTATGAATTTTTACGTTCCACTCTAAATTTACCTTTTGCCATCCTACTTTCAGTGGTTTAAAAGAGGAAACGTTGGCTGGCTGTAATAACCTGGTTGAATTTGGATATAAGGCAATTAATATTATTCCTTTACTACTACACAATTGACTTATTGTTAGCTGTAATGTAAGGTGAGTTGCGTGACCATCTATAAATAATAATATGGGTTTTTGAACGTTACTTTTTTCCAAATAAGGATTGAAAACATCCGCAACATAGGCAAAAAATAAGAATGACTTCATCCATCCACTAGAAGAATATCCCACACCCCACTCTTTTGTGGAACAGTTTCTAAAATTTCTTTAGGTGGATTTCTCTTATAAGGGTATATAATCATGGATGGAGTAAGCTGATCATCCCCACTAAACGTAAACATCACCGTTAAACAAGTCTTTCCGACCCCTGATCGACTTCGTATACGTTTTTACATCCATGAAGAGAAAGAACCTTTTTTGTCTTAGGACAAAACAAAACGTCAGTTTCGTCTCCATTGAATAACCTTTTACTATCGTTTAAAATATCTTTACACCCTAAACTATCTAATTCATTTTCTACATTCTTAAACCAATTCCCAATATCATTTTCGCTGATGCAGGCACTTGATTGAGTAATAGACTCCGCTGTTCGCAGAGTTAATTCGGGATGTCTTTTCACGAAATCTCTGTGCCAACCTCGGCCAGGCAATCCATCACGAAAAGGTGTTTAACGATTACTTTTTGTAAGTTTTCTATACGCCTAGGGAAACCTCTTCTGCTGCTTGTTGTAATGCATCTATAATATGTATATTTACAAAAAGTGTTTTGTTTCATCAAAATTTAAAACATTACTCTACAAGTATTTGCTCTTCTTCTTTTGAGAGATAAGGGCAGGGGCCATATCCTAACTTTTTAAATAGTGATCCCATGCGAAATTGAATGGTGGCTCTAGGTGTGCCAATGGTAGTGTTCTGTGAACATGTAATCTTAGTGTACTGTACAGTCAACCTAAGGAAATTAAAATCTCACACCTCAAAGTTAAAAGCTTAAACTTATAAAAATTAGAATACGTAAAATGCACAATCCTTCCAATATTAGTTTATTTCGTATTATATTAAAATGTGCCAATTACTATTACCCTGCCAACTATTATACACTTTACCCTATACCTTTTCATTTAAAAAATGTAATTGTAGTTGTACATTATTCTTCTTAATGTAACACTTTTTACAAATAAATCAAAATTACTTATTAATTATAATTGTTAGGTGCGAAAAATCACATCTTGGCAATGCTGCATCAGATTGAACAAATAATTTGAAGATGAATAGAATTTTAATAGTGCGTTCATTTGTGATAAAAAAATATTGGGTATTCCATTTAATAAAAGTACACTTATATTCCCCACACATTTATGACATACACTGTACGTGGGAAGTTAGTTTTAGGTTATTCCTTAATTAACACCATTGCTATTCTTTGAACTAGATTTTTCATCTAAGTACATATAAAGTACACATATAAGTTTTTGCTGAAATTCCAAAAATTATTAGATTTTGCAATATTATTAAAAATGTATATATTTTTTCAATTTCTAAATAGATGGTTATATGACAATAGTTTATAATATCACCGCCGATTTTCTAACATTAATTTGGTAGCAAGCTATTTTAAGGAACTGTTTAAATTTCTAAAGGAACTTTGTAAAATGTTTTATGATTTAAGCTTGAGATACAATTACATCTAGCAACTGTTTTAAATTACTTGTGTAAATTAGTATATAAGCTATTTACCTTTCTTATATTAGAATCTTGGCCCAGATTCAGATTGAACTACAATCCATTCAGTTATCCAAACTTGCAGTAAGTTAAGAACTATAAACTTCAATTGAAGCTTATACAAATTTACTAAAAGCTCCTTAAATTGTTCGTGAACATTAACAGCTCTGTACATATAAATAATTCGATCGAGGGTGCTTGTTTTTAAGCTGCAAAACCTAATCATTTTTAATTCTTCATAATTGGTTAATAACATTTAATTTTAGTTTCAAAAGTATACTGAATATGCGTATTTCGTACTTCAACCCAGCTTTAATATACTATTAAATTTAAAAACGGTCGTTTTCTAATAATTTATAAATTTCGTGGCTTCCGTTGTTTAACAACGAAGGCTTACCTTATGTAGAAGGCAGTTTTCGTTTAATTTTACAAGAATTACCTAATAAAAATAATAATTACAATTTATGTTACCAGATGTGGACAATGACAAAAAATTTAATGTACCTTTAGAATATGGAATATAATTTATAGTTAACCCCGCAGATGTTCCTTGCGAGAAGTTGATCTTTATAAAATCTGTCGTATTTTACTAGTTTTATAATCCATCATCATACTTTATTTTTCCTTCATATAATTCACAGTAAAACTAAAAACCATAATATGCATTGTTCTCAGTCGTAATAATAAGAGAATAACTCCCGTCATAAATAGAAGAATGTGCAAACGTGGAAGGACATTGACGGTGTAGATTTAATATCCGACTCAACCATTCGCAAGGTGCTATGTTGAACGAGGTGACTGGTCGCTTAATTTATAGTTTCAATCTCATCTTTAATTCCGCTCTATTTCACATTTTATAATGAGTAAATAAATTTGGTGAAGTACAAATTGTTTTCTGTCTATGATTGCTTAAATTTGAGATGTACCTGTTAAACATATTATTGTTCAATCAACTATTAACATTTTTACAAACAATTGGAGTTATTTTACAGATTGTGCAAATCAATCAAAAGTTGCTTGCAAGTACTTGAGCTAATTTATAGTCGTAAATAATTTATTAGTTTTGCAGTGAGTTGTGTGCAGTGAAAAGCTAATGTATGTCAAAGTTGCCGATTACGAATGACGTCGTTCTAGAATTTCTAGATGCTAATCTTCTCTTTAGCAAATCATAATTAAAAAGGTCCCTGGGGCTTTTTTAAACTATAGAAATCTATAATAAAGCATGTCAAACAACAATTTATATATTTATTTTTATATTTTAGGTTATTATTCAAGAAATATTAGAACTTCTTTAAATTTTAATCTAACACTTGTATATTTTATCTTTAAATTAAAACTTCATTTAAGTATGTAAGGCAGTACGTAACAGAATTAAATATTAAAGTTCTTAAATATTTTAATCAATAAATATACTGCTTTCTATAAAAATTCGAACACCCGGTATCAAGGATAACTCAAGATAATTGTAACTTACACAAGTATAAAAACGATTAAAATTTGGAAACTAAAACTTGAGATGTAGTGGAGTTTTCGTTGTAACTAACTACTGACATTTCACGGATCGTAAGGTTGGCAGATTAATATAAGACGTTTATATGAAATGCCTCAAGTCTGTCATTATTTACCTTATCGCCCCTTAGACAACTTCGATAGAGGTCGTATTGTTGGTCTTAAAGAAGCCGGAGAATCTTATCGTGATATAGCTCATCGCCTAAATCGTAATATACCAACAATTCGACAGTGTTAGAAAAATGATTACAAGAAGGTCAAGGTCGACGTCAACCTGATTCTGGACATTCTAGGAATATCACAAACCAAGCAGACCCCGCTCTTCATATTGCTGCCCTACCAGAATAGAAGAAAATTATGAGTTTACAGTAGTGAAACAAAGGATATCCATGTCTTCGATTTATAGACGAGCATGTTCTGTTAACCTTAGATCGTACTGCATAGTTCTTTGTTTACCACTTATACCAGGTCATTGTGCTGCAAGATTTCGATGATGTAACGACAGAATAAAAGGAAGTCATGAATGGGATCAATCTGTCTTCAGCAAGGGAATTGAGGTTTTGTTTATGGGCCCACGATGGTCATAGAATGGCACGACAACAACGCGGTGAACGTCACAATTTAGAGCTTTCGATTGAGCGATATATTGCTTTCACACAGAACGTAAAAAATTTAGGTGCTATTGTATATGGTAATAGGTCGCTAAAAATTAATTTAGTCCTTCCCGTTCTGCTGATTTACCACCCAATGAACACGCGTGGAACCAAATAGTTATAATAATGGGCAACTTGGACCACCCAAGCTTTTATTAACTCCGCCAAAGGGTACAGCAAGTATAGGATGAGTTATCTTATCTTATTTCAGGCATGCCCAGACTAGTTAGTGAATGCATATGAAATCGCGGTGGCGCTGTACATTATTAAAGTTTCTTATTTATTTTTGTTTCGTTGCTTATCAATTTCATTCAATTATTGTGAAATTTTCAATAAAATTGGTTAATAAATATTGGATTTTCACGTTTTATGGAAAGCAGTATACAAATTATGAATAAAGGCATAGTAGAATGGATCCATACATGGAATTAAGTAGTCTTCAGCGATGATTTGAAGTTTTGTTTGTTGAGATCATGCTGGTCGTAGAAGAATGCGGCAACTACGCAGTGACCGTTACAATTTTGTATTTATGTTAAGAATCATACTGCTATTACACAGGGCGTAATGGTTTTGGGTGTTATTGCTGTTCACAAAATCTTGATTGAGATGTAAATAAATAATTTTATAAACATGGAAATGTGAATGTAATTTAAAATAATTATAGGAACTTTTCCAATACACTAAAAATAGGTACTTAGAAAGTTAATAATACAAAAGTAAACCTCTTATCATTTAACGCATAACTAACCGTGTAGACTTAAATCATTAAATGGACAGTTTTAACAATTGAAAAGAAACAGGAAGACAAGTTCCTAAAATCAGAATGGGCCACAGGCAAAAAGATCTCGTACACTAGTTACGAAAAAGATGAAACAAATGAACTCAGGCCAGAACCGATTGGTTAGAATTTCAAAAAAACGTTTAAAAACACATTAGCGAGTAATGAAATTGTCGAGAAACGTCCCAGGCAATATAAGCACGATACAGAGAATTTTTAGTATCTTGTCTTGTGTGTTTTGTGTCCCTTGCGAGCATGCCGCAAAGCCAGTGCATGTCATTAATGTAACATCCACTGTTCTCTTACATTGCTAATTCAGAGTGAAACAACATCATCATCAGGTCAAATAATAAAGATCCCACAGATGGCTAGACCACCGAGGTCCTAATTAATATTCACGCTTAGATTTTGTTGTACCACACAAAACACAGCACAGATCGTTACCATCGCTCCGAAGGTATAATCAAATTCTTAGGTGCTAAGTTATCTACAAATTTTGATAACCAACCAAGAAGACACGACTTAATAACGTTAGCTTTCTAATTAATGCTTAAAAGGGTAACTTAATAGTAGACGTTTTGTTTTATGTTTTGTTTGTTTAACATACAGAAGACATAGGTACTGTACTTATTCTTTTCTAATGCACTCTAAAACGAATAGTCTACATATGAATACCAGAATTATTGTTACAAAGTTTTGCAATAAATCATTCCCAATTTTGTTTGTTGCCGATTTATACAAATCATTCACAGAAGTTACGATAAGCCGCCACCTCGGGTTACCACAACGTTTAATTAGGATGATATAAATTGCAGTTGCTCCATCGAGGAACTAAATATCCAACCTACTTTGAAATTTCTCTAAAACTGCAACCTATGTACCGTTTCATTACACGTATGCTCTTCCCAGAGATGTGGATGTAATAGATCGACAAAGGATCAAATAGATTACCTACTGCAATGCAAAACTCTGCTTGTCAGGCTTTCGTTATAACCGTATCCTTCATGGCTGGATGGGTGCATTAGCTTTTTTAAATACCACGTACCGAACGATCCAAAGTTGTAATAGGCGGTAATACATCATCGCATTTCATTAACTATTAACTGAAGCTATGTGCCGAAAATAATTTATCTTTCATTTTCATATCACACAACGCAACTAATCTGACGCAGACTCTTGACCTCGGATTTTTCAGACATTTAAAATTGCTTGGAACGCTGTTTTGGTTAAATGAAAATCTTCAGTCTTTTTACGACTATTGATAAAAAGGACTTTTCACATTCGCTGCATGAAATATTGCTAGAAATGAATTAGAGCATCGCTAATAGTTTTTAGAAAAAGAGGCTGTATGTTTTAAAGCAGCTGGAATATTATTGTTTGATCCAAATCCTGCTTTGTGAAAAATTCCATCAGAAAACGTTGCCACGAAACCAAAAATGTTAATAATGTTTAGGTTGACAACATATAGCAGCAAAGATTTTCAGCTGAATTATAAAGACTAAATATTAAAAAAGAGAAAGTTACAATTGTGCTTGGAAAAATAGTGACTGCACCCGACAAAAGCTCTGATAATGATGCATGTCCACCTGAATCATTGAGCAACGATAGTTTTGACAACAAATCCATGAACGATATTCAGGTAGGGACAGTACATATAATGCAAGACAAAGTAAAGTTGAAAAAGAAATTTCGTTTTGGTAAAAGTATTACGTAGGTCAAAAAAGGAAGCAGTCCATAAATACGTTGATGTAGTTGAAACTATAATAGATGACGATGGAATTGAATTTTTGAGTACTAAGTGTTTAGACAAATGGTGAACAGGAAAATATTATTTTGACAAAGTAATTGCTGTTAATGAAATGTAGTTATTAATATTTTTCTATACCCATTATACAACTATTTTTAAATAAACTAATTGCATTTATGTCTTTACTGTTCTATTTTGTCGCATAATCAAACAATTGCCGATAAAGTACAATGGATAATGCTGACGAAATTTATCCCGAGATCTAAAATTTCCTACAACTTTTTATTTGTTCAAATATTTTTCGGTTGGAGTCAAATATCGAATTTATACGGTTTACAAATTCATTCTGTACTATAAATTTCATGTGATTAATTTCACCGGTTTGTATGTATAAAATTAATCTTGTTCTTTTTTAATGTAAGCAAAATAAAATTACTTTTGCAGAACGTAATGATTGCATATTTTACAAGCACATCTATTTGAAGGGAAAGAACAGCCATTTTGATGTTCAAAATAAAAACTCCACCTAAAACACAAAAATATGGATTAATTTAACCCCACTTTACTATACTAAAAGCTATCAGCATTTAATTATTGCCTAATTACTGTTTCTATCCTACTTAAACAAGAACATTCCCTTAATAAATTTAACATATTATGTCACTCTATCAATCTACTGCATTAATTTGCTAAAAAACTTCATTCCTGTTGCTGGGTATTACTTTTATTATTAAAATTAGGTACTGCTATTTTATAACCAAAATTCCATTCATGACCATTATCACTGTCAGCTTATATATGCACATGACTCGAAAAAAGTGTTTAATGGAATATCTTCGGTATATAAAAAAGTAAGAAATTGTCAAATGTCTATTACTAAATGGACAATTCGGTCACCCGATTTAACTTGAGAATCATACGTAGTAAGGAAAAACCAAATCAATTTAATCTTTGAAATTCATGTTAGAACTGACCACTAAACGTAAATCAAGGTTTGTACGAGTAAATATACTATATTAGGAAAACATAAATGGCAAGTAAGGTTTGATTTCAATAGCAAGGATGATCAGTCAATGAACATATTTTGAGTACATATTCCAACTCCTTTAAACAGTTGAAAGAAATAAAATATAAAGACGGGCTTAACTACATTTTTAATTTAAATTTTTGAGGTTATTCAAGGCAATTAAAACTTATCCATTAATTGTATTATGTGCTGCTTATCTTAGCCATTATTATTTTAAAATAAAAAGTTTCTGTATTTGGCTTGGTTATATTGGTATAAAATTTAACGTAGTATTAAGCAATACTGACAAAGAAAAAAAAATAAGCAGATTAAATAAAGTATTTATTAAGGTTCATACATTTATAACAAAATTAATAATAAATATACCGGTGTAAGACAACACACGATTTTCCCTTTCGTATTTTAAATTTAATTTAAAGTTGCTGATATTAATTACTTCTCCATACAGATACACTAAAGCTTTATAATTGAATTTTAAAGTAAGAACATAAATACTATCTCAATTTAAGCAAAAAGTGAATATGTATATATATATATATATATATATATATATATATAT
>JAHWXV010689658.1:0-10186 GCA_024586415.1 Phrixothrix hirtus | reverse complement strand
ATATATATATATATATATATATATATATATATATATTTAAAGAGTTCGAACAATATTTAATGCATTTTATAAATGTAAATATTTAAAGAAAGATTTATACCGCTTCACTTCGATCAACAACGGCAATAATTACGTAGAAATCAGATACCCATTCAAATTTTTATTGCTAAATTGATAAATTTCGTTTTGCGCGAGTATATGTTATGGAAACGGACGCCTGTTTTCTTAAGAAACCAGTTGTTCAAGTTGATTTATAATTTTTGTTTCGGCATAATGAACCCTTGATGAAATTTCCCAAACCTATACCATTTGATATTACGACTTCGTTGTTGCCACTGGAATTTCTTGGCGATGTATAAAGTTTAAGGTAACTTAATTATTTAATTTTAATTTAATGAATGTGCATGCAAGGAACACTGTATTTCGTCCGTTATCTGCACAAGTAATTTATTACTCTTTTTTCTTTTATGGCAACCAAAATCTATGTCATTATGAAATTTAGAATTTTACTATTTTTAAAATCTGTCTTGGATTATATTATTTCAGTTATAGTAGGTTATATTTAGTTAGTTGGATTTCTGTATTATATACCATATTTAAGGAAAATTAAAGTTTGATTTGCTTTATTTTGATATGGTTACAGAAATTTATATTGCATATCCTTTATCTTGTATACCTTTAAAGTTGCAATTTAAATTTATGTTTGAAATATTTAACTAAATAAGCAATTATAAATTTGATATTAATTTTACATACAACAAATTTTAATTCTCCGTCGTTGTTAGTTTCAATTTATGTATATAGCATAATAATTTATTCGACTAATCGTGTTGAAAAATGAAATTGAGTTTTCTTGAAACGCAAGTGTCCAATTTTGTATTCAAATAGACTAATTTTTAGTTGTATTGATTAAATTTTGAATATTGTTAGTTAGGTTAAATTTAATTTCTGTATACAGTAGATCCGCAATAATTCGAGTACGGTAGTTCGAGGTTCCGTGTAATTTGAGCCACGTAAGGTACAATGAAATATACATAAACAAACGGTCTTCAAATCATGAACGTCTTTAATTTGATAAGTGTGGAGAAAAACTTTCAGCGGACTCGGAAGCTGATGAGCAGTTTTGTGAAAAATTTAAAAACCTTATAAAAAGTGGAAATCTAACAATTTTACAACTGTAATTAGACAGGTCTAAATTTTAAAACATTACCACCAAAAGCTTTTGCTTCAAGAAAGGAAAAGAGTCACAAAAAAACAACGAAAGACTGACTGTACTTGCTACCTCAAATGCAACTGGAATACATAAATTGAAGCTTATTGTGATAGGAAAGGCCGCTAATCCCCGATCGTTTAAAAATGTTTGTATTTCAGCTCTTTCTGTTTAGTTACACAAACTACAAAAATGCTTGGACGGACAAGATAATTTTCAAACTGTGGTTTTTTAGTGAATTTGTCCCTAAAACCAAAAAGTTCTTAAAGAGAAACAGTTCACCTTGCAAAGTAATATTAACCTTAGATAATACGGGATCACACCCGGATGAAGAGGAGTTGCAATGCGATGGAATACGCGCGATGCTTTTCCCACTAAACGTGACAAGCCTGATACAGCCTATGGACCAAGGCGTACTGGAATGCCTAAAAAAAACTACAGACGCCGTCTTCTACAGTGTATGTGACAAACAATCAATGGTGAAGGAACACTTAAAGATTTTAGAACAAAAATTACAGTTAAACACGTCATTTAATGGGCCACTGTGGCTTGGGAGGAAATAAAACCACATACACTCTAAAAATCATGTAACAGAATTGGAGTGAATGAAAGTGAAAGTAAAATAGATGACGAGGAGGATGATGATCTGCCACTAATCTATTTTATAAGAAAACTTCCTGGCTGTGGCGACATAATCCAACCTGAAATTTCGGAGTGAATAACTAGGGACGTACAGTTCGAAGTAACAGATACTTTGATTGCTAAAATGGTCACTGATACGACAGTCGATGAAAGTGACGAAGAAATTTTACAAGAGCCTCTATCGGCGATGATTCCTAGTGAAGACTACACAACGTTGGGTGCAGCTTTATACCATGTAGAATAACAACGGGAAGATACTGCAACTGATACTATATTATTACGACGTTGGCGCGACATCGCAGCTCGCAAGCGTTGTAGTGTAATAAAACAAAAAATTTTCAACAACTATTTTCAGAAGTGAAAGCCTATGTAATTAAAGGCAATTTGAATCTTGTATATTTACTTCTATGTATAGTAATAAAATACGTATTATCTATTCTGTTCTTAATTGTGCCTTTGCGCGGTTGTTTTATTTTAAATTCCAATTATTCTTGTGGTGTTCCTTGTAAACTCAGCTTTTTTAATTTCGAGGGGCTGTCGGTCCCGCGCAATTCGAATTACCCGGACGCTACCGTAATTATTTAAGACCATTTTCATTGTTTAAACTATTTTTGTAGAAAGCACATCTATGATATTTTGATATTCCACGTATCGATAAGGTCCTTGTAAAAATGATTCATATAATTCTTGACTAATGCAATTTTGATTCTCATATAGTGTAATGTATATCATCGTGTTTGCCAGTGTTTATTGAAGGCAGTGTAGCCAAGTTGTTCATATGTAAAGTCGAATGTTATGCCACGAAATTACATATACTATCTAGATTTTCTTCCCTAGGAGGATGTGTTGAAGGCATTTTGTTCAGAAGTTGCCCCGAATTTCCTTGATTGAAACGTTAATAGGTTATAAAGAACTTTGGCGAGTTCTTAATTAATAAAGGGCTGTCCTGAGCTCTTATTTAGTAATGAGGAATTTCTGAATACTTAAAAGGGTCTTCCCGTGTTTTCGGTAAAGAGAAAACTACCCCGAGTTTTCCAATTATAATGTTGTTGCTTATAATATCAAGCTGTGTATATTTCAATCTTGATTGAGATAATAGGCAGTAGGCCTCATAATACCCAATATACATGTTGCTTAGTTATAATTCAAAGTAACCCATTTAAAAGGCATTGCTATAACAGTAAATAAACAGGTTAAATTGATTTTTTATTACCAACCTACAAATGCAATTCTACCATCAAAAAAATAAATGGTACTAAATATTTTTAATTTAAACTTTAATTGAAACTATATCAATTGTGAGTTTATATGACTAGCTTAAATAACACGCTGTTTCGTTCTGTCGAGATGCATCTTTAATTACAATATCGTTTCCAATCATACAATTCGTAAACTAATGCCTGCACATGACATGAATTAAGCTACTACCTTCAAAATATAAAAATCAATGAAATTTTCTTCACAATAATTAATATACAGATAGTTAGAATTGAAAGCCGAGGTGGCGAGGTGCCGAGGTTGCCCGATAGGCAATTCTCGTATCATACGACTCGAAGGATAATAATAAATGGTTTATGTAACAGTCTCCTATTCTCCGATTTACATTTATCGCCAAAGCTGAGGCATGTTGTAGAACTAATTTCATATCGTTCCAAAAATAATAATATAATAACGATGCAGGATACTGAAAACGTGTAAATATTGTACAAGTTTTATGTAAACTCCTTGTCTTAACTTAGACTAATTCTTTTCTTCGGTTAAAGCTAAATATTTTATTGATTAATATGCTTCAGAAATAATTTCTGAGCGTTCTCTATCCGGGAAATTTATTCTTATTAATGTTTGTTTGGATTAATTTTCAATTTCAAAACTATTACTTGTTTAATTGTCACTTTCTTGTATTTATATTCTTTTTTGTATTCAGTTAGCATTTCAGCCATACTATCTTTGTTAAACTTGCGCTTAACACATTCTTTATATCTGAGGTGACTTGTTTCCGGCGCTCCTTTTTATTTATAAGCTGCCGTGTTTCGATCATCTAGATTTGATGTCAAGACTAAGGAATTTTATTAAACCGTGCGTTGATTTTTTCCAGAAAAATGAAATACAGTTTATAGTATTTTATTTAAAAACAGTTTTTTTCGTAATCTTGTAACAATTTCTCTGACATCCTTCAATATAATAATTTGAACATCAAGTTTTGTTGTAACTTAGAAGTCAAATAACTCGAGAGGCCACTAAAAACATTAATAAAGGGTGTATGTAGTTAAAAATAATGTATAAAGGGAGTGTATATATTAAAATAATGAATTCAACTTGTTTGCTAAAACGTATAAAGTGCATAAAACAGTTTTGGGGACATTAGAAGTTAAGCAATACAAAGGATTTACTTAATTACTTAATCACGTAAACGATTCTATAATTAGTCTATTGTAATAGTAACCAATTTATATACGTTTATTTTCATAATTAAATTAAATACAAATGGGACATAATATGGTTGTTGCAACGAAAAGCTGAGGCGAATTTGTCATCACAATGAATATCGTAAAACTATTGTGTACGTTCATATTACGTTTTCATTTTTATTTAGGCTTGAGAAATTTAAGTCACAGCAGCTGGAAATCCTTTAAGTCCACCTAAGACGGTACATTATAGGGAGCGAGTCCAGCCCCCTTCAAAACTGTAAATACGAGGGACATCCACAAACAAAGTTCCTTTTGTGTTTCTGCCGCCGTACGGCTGCTAATGCTATTTTACGCATGCGCAGTACTTACTATGATCTATTGAAAAGGAATTGACGCTATTTAGGGTTAGTTGAGTGTTGTGTGTGCTTTGTGGTGCTTGTTTTAAGTGGCGAAGTGTCTCCAATGCGAAGAACATTAAATCAGTCCACATTCATCACCAAATCTGTGAGGTGTGCGGAGCAAATGTGATGAGTATTTCAATGATAGGGAGATCTTTGTTGACAGTTCAATATAGTACGTAATAATGTGCACAATGACGAACGAAGTGGGCGTGCATCTTTAGATAGTGATACATTGGTTCGTACAGTTGAAGAAATGCTTAAAGCAAACCGTAGGTCCACAATTTCTATTTTCTCTATGGAATTTCACAAAATTTCAAGATCTCTTTTCATGAAATTGTTCTTGAAAAATAGTGTTTTCGGAAACTTTGTGCACGATGGGTGCTAAAATATTTTAGTGAGGAGTACAAAAGGAAATGCCAGGAAAGTGCAATTGAGTTTTTGACACGTTACGATGATAAAGGTGATAGATTTTTTAATAGTTTAGTGAATAAAACGACAATCGATGGAGTGGATGTATACTTTGTCACCAACAATAATTAATTCAAGACAATCTTGACAAATTGAAAATTTATGTACAGTGTTTTAGGACAGATATGCTGTTTTGCTGGCGGATTTTTTACCGCTTAGAAAATTGCATCCTATTTTGCAGCTGAAATAGAACCTTCGTGGCATAAGTTTCAACAACGATGACTAGATCAAAAAACGTATGTTATAATTTAGTTAACATCACTGGCTGTACCTTATTATGAAGAATGATTGCAAAAGATTGTTCCTAACTATGGAAAATGCCTAAAAAATGGTGGTAGTTATCTAGAAAAATAGGTCAAGGTTTAAAGATTTTCCTACAATAAATTTGTTTACTGAATATGTACTTGTTTTCTTTGTCTTGTCAAACAGAACTCAGTTTGCGGACGTACCTCATAGAAAATGGCGAGACTTGATTCAGTTAACGCTAATTGGGTAAGGTATATTTGTGTAAATCTGAACCATAACACATTGGTGTACCTGAACGCTTTAGGTACTATATCACTACATATATCTTCAGCTATTACACTTTATCAAATCGAGGCTGAAATTTCTAATTCAGAAGAAAAAATATAGGAAACAATTTATACCACACCATTTAAAAAAAACAACTATTGTTTGTATGAGGCATTTGAATCTATACAAAACTCTTGGGTCAGCTTGAAGTATTCTATAAGTTGTGTTATTTGGGGTTTGGTTCAATCAAATCAAAAAAAAGGCTTCCTAAAAGAAAATCTTTACTTTAATAACGCATTCTACATTTAAAACTAGGATGATACTTCTTATAAAAATTTGTGGAGAAATTCTTCCTAAGAAAAATACGGCTCTTTAAATATGACGCTTAGAAAGCATTTTTGGACGTATTTCTTGGATCGAGATAAATTGATCCAATTTGAAACTACTCAGACTATTCATATCAATTTCGATAAACAGTTTGAGATACCAAATGATCCATTGGTTTCGATTACAGGAGAAGCCCTTCTTGTACCGTTTTATGTTCGACAAGTTTGCAATTTTGAAATGAAAATTGTAATTAACAAAGATTTTTACTTAAAAAATGTACTCTCAATTAAAATTATTAAGGTCAATCATTTTCTATCGCAATTATAAAAAATCTTGGGTTCTAAATTTTGTTTGCAAAAGTAAAAAAAAATTAAGCGAGCATGATAACAAATAAAACAATTGCTTTTAAATAAAATAAAATATGTATTTTCCGTTAAGTAAATTCTTCATCTTAACTCATTATTGGTGGTTCTTAGGTGCTTGTGTTAATTAATTATACTTACCTTTCTGTCGATTGCTGGTGCAGTGTTAATCGTTGGTTCCTCTTTAACTTTTGTAATATGTTAAATATAGCAAAATTTGCAATTGAAGAAATGACAGCATGCCTTTGATGCAGGATCTTGCTAATTTCAATCGGGCTGAAGCAAGGCATCTCATACAATGCGTTGTCCTGAATCGTCGTTTGTCTGGCAAAACACTATTTCAAACATTTCTTGTATGTTTAAGATAAACGGGACCATTTTAAAAAAGACATAAAGAATGAAATGGCAGAACTGTTAGAATCCGAACTCTTGTTTTTAAAGAACGTGTTCTGAAACGAATTTAAGAAAATTCCACTGGCAGTACCAGACAACTTGTTTTGGTAGAAACTTTTAATCACACCTCTATATGGAATTCATTGAAGTGTTAGAAGCATCACTCAAAGCACGTCTAATGGGTTGAGGGTCTTACTGAAGCTGACCACAATTTTTTTTTTAAATTTTGTTTGCCGATAAGACTGATTTCATTAGAAACGGTTTAGTATGTTCTCATAATTAACACATTTGCCAAGACGAAAATGTCAATGCTATTATTCCTTCACGGCATCAACAATATCGTTGTCTAAACTTTTAGGGAGGAATAATTGGGGAACTTAATAAAGATTCGGTCATATTTCCTAGACGGTTGACTGGGACGCTCCTGTAAGCTTTAACTAAACATCAAGCAAGATGTATAGGACGTAGTGAATCTGTAACATTACTTGCTTAGTCGCTGTCATAAATCTTGTAGATTTTTATTTATGGGATCATTTAAAACAATCAGTGCATTCTAGTTCTGTCAATACAATTAACGAGCTTCGTGCGCGTATCGAGGATAGATTTAATACTATTCGAAATGTACCTGGTATTTGCGAAAGAGTAAGCAAATCATTTCGAAGAACAGTACACTTTTAACGAAGCTGATCATTTTGAACAATAATTCTAGTATTTGTAAATATTTTTTTCTACTAGTTTACTTGATAATTGCCCGATTATTTTAATTTGTACAAATTAAATTTAAAATACCTGTTTACATAGTTGTACCAGAGATTTACAAAAATGAATTTTCTCGATAACGCTCGACGTTAAGGACTTTAAGGAAGAGCACATCCTTTAAGTAAAAGGTATTGTTAATTGTGATTTTCGCCTTTAAAGTGGCGGCCTTCTTTTAGAAAACCCCCTTTGTATTGTAATCAACTTAAATATGTGCAGTTATCCTTTAGGATATGAATGAATTTATATACAAAGGAATCTGGATAAAATTCGTCACGCCTGTTACTCACTGAACTATCATGAGGTCAAGAAAGAAATAAAAAAAGGTGTACATAGATCAGTTGTAAATTTTTACCTGGGAAACTAAGTCGACATTATAATTTTAGCAGTAAAGTCACCTCTGGATTAAAAGGTACAGTCAAAACATCGATGTGTTCCTACGATAAATCTGCCACATATTGCAAAAACATCGAAAAACCTAATAGGGTTTCTAAAGCATTTTAATGAAATGGAAAATAATAAATGTTTTTACATAATTTTTTGCAATTACAATAGATTCTATGGAAACAACAATTAAAGGACAAATATTATATTAGGAAAGGCCAATTTGAAAAATCAAACCCTATTGAACGCGTCATGATATCAACAGAACCTAACAATTATAAAGGAAACTTTATGGAAATAGCTTGTACAGCGTATCCCAGTAGTACGTCAGGGTTTAATATTGAAAACTGAAAAATATGTTTACAACAAAAGTTGTAGATACAGATTAAATACACATTTTAAAAATATTTAATAAACATATAGGGTCATTTCCGAGCTTTCAAAGATATACCATTATGGTAGCTTATTTTTAGCTTATTTTATTGCAATAAATGACTACAATTAAGAGTAACATAGCTGATAAACATATGTCAAAATTGAAATTCCTTTTAATAATTCTACAAAATATCAAAACGCAAAAGTAGCAATTACTCATTTCTTTAAAACGGAAAACATGTATATAGGTTTATGCATGAGCGGTATCTCTAGTAGTATTGGATTTTAAGCACTGTAATGTAAAACTAAATGGTTACAAAATATTTTACGCTTAATAAGTCATAAAGAAAGGAAAATTATGCAGTACTCAAAACAGAGGATTATTTTAATTGGCAAATTGTATTTTAGAAGAATTTAAAGGTAACAATATAAATAAGTAATAAATAAAAAACAAAATTAGAACAATAGAATAGCAAATGTCGAACAGCCTTCAATTTAATCCCTTATAATGTGTGAATGAAATTAGTCAAAAACTAATTTAAAGATTTATTGTAACATTTATTTAAGTTTAAAATTTAAAATTTAAAATTTTATTTTTACAAGGACAGTACACGTATGTTGATAAAAATAGGTAACGAAAGCAACATTTCGTTTTATTATTAGTTTTAGGCAATCCCAATCCTTGGAATATGACATAAAATATTTATTGTCGCTGTCTCGCTAATTAGATTTTTTTGGTTTGTCGACCAGGATTTGAGAAGATAGTTGATTTTATACGGTAAAGTTCTACTTTTATTTTTCCGGAAGGAATAGGATGCAAAGATATTAAGTATTTTATTAGAATTAATTTAATACTTTTAGAAAAATTCGTTTTTGGACCGGGGTTCGATCCGAGGACATTCGGCTTATTATTATATATATATTAAATTAATGTTAATAAAATACATACGATAGTTGATTTCGGCAGGGACGTCACTTGATCGGATAACGACGTTTGTACTTCTGATAGTTATTAATGTTTGTATTATTTCTTAATTACTATTATAATTAAGTAACCTAAACTTAATTTTTACGGCTACCTTTACATTGAGGTATTACACAATATCGTGTAATATAAACTAATTACACAGCATTAAATTTTGTTAATTACAACGTTATAATGGACTTTAATTAATTATTATTATATATAATTATTATTGGTTCGTTTTCTTTACACTGTGGTAAAAGGAAGGAAGAAATCTCAATTTATCTCATCGTTTCATATAAGAAGTTCGCACTTGCTTATTTCACCCTTACAATGTCTTTATTAATGTCTTATTTCTTACACTTAGGGTACTATACTTTTATAATGGCAGCACGCGTAGAATTGTGTTGATTGTTTAATCGAGTTTTACGTTATTTCATACTTCTGGTAAATGTTATAACCGTAATAAATTATTATATCCTACTGTGGTTTCTTTACAACTTTACATCGAGTGCTTCCCCAAAATATTTTTAGTATCTTCAGTATGTGGCTTGGAAACAAAAAATAATTGATATATGCTGTTTGCCAATTTTGGTATAAACATTTATAAAACGAAATAAATTTTTCCTAGAAAGAGTTATTATTATTATTATTATTATTATTATTATTATTATTATTATTATTATTATTATTATTGTTATTAATATTATTCAGAAACTGTTTTTTGGCATACACGATTTATAAATCGTTATTACCGTTTTGACGAAAAATTTGTAAAGCAATACTGGATAAATCTCTAAATCGGATCATGTAGAGTACACAGAATAGGAAAGATATGATAATATGATAATTAGATGAAGTTGACATAGCAATAAAAAGATTACGTAGTGATTTAAATGCATTGAAACTGTTTGCTGATAGTCATAAATTGAAGCTAAATTCTTCTAAAACAGAAGTGCTTGTATTTGGCCCAAAAAAACTTA
>JAHWXV010689644.1:0-11181 GCA_024586415.1 Phrixothrix hirtus | reverse complement strand
CACACACACACACACACACACACACACACACACACACACACACACACACACACACACACACACACACATACATACACACTTACACACCTGCACACCTACTCACCTGCACACCTACACACCCATACACCCACACACCCACACACCTACACACACACACACGCACGCATGCACTCACGCACGTACGCACGCATGCACGCACGCACTCGCTCACGCACGCACGCGCGCACGCAGGCACGCATGCACGCACGCATGCCCGCACACACACACACACACACACAGACACACACACACACACACATACACGTACACACACACATACCAATCTCTAAAAACATGTTTTTCCGATTCAGGGGTCCTGAAAATGTGTATTTCCGCTAAAAACTGGACATCGAAGATTTTGACCGAAAACATAACTTTCTCTATAATGTATTGCGTATACGCAAGAGAAAGTAAAAATGTTCTAGAATCGGGAAGGGTGGCAATTTGTGTCTTTCTAAACGACCAATGAGAGAAAAGGCAAAACAAATTTGAATAAATGACAGTAAGTATTCATTTTCTTCAATAAACAGTTGTAGTCGTACAGTCGTACGAGTGCGTATAGGAAATTCAATATACATTTCTATTCATGCTTTTTTTTTATCTACCCAGTTGATTTTACAGAAAATGTGCTGACGTAAGAAATGGTCAGAATTGAAAACTATCAATGTTAAAATTAGTTTCATCGATGCATTGTTATTAATTTTTAGATAAATATAGTTTTTTCCAATAAATATCGTTTAACTTTTAAAGCGTCTACTGTATAGAATGTGGCGTGCATCGCATAAGTAAATCTATAGGAACAAATACGACGGTATAATTAGTTGTGTTTATGGAAATAAGTTAACTGAATGTTGATTGATTACTTGCCTAACTTCATTGGAAGTATGACATAGCGTTCTTGCGTTTTATCAAGTACGTAGCACGTAATGGTCCCAGGTTACATTATCTTGCAATGTTTAGTTGTACATAGCATTTCGTTGGGTGAAGGTAAATTATACGATAAAAGGAATAGTATATACAATTAAATTGTATTATAATGGAATTTTGCTAGATTTTATTAAATAAATTAAAGCAAATCCCAACTCATTATTTACAACCGAGTGCTTTTATTTACATGGACATAATTATTAATTTTATTAATGAGTATCTATTTTAGCGATTCTCAATAAGTAGTTGAATATTATTAAAGATTAAAGAGTTAATAAATATCTTGTAACCCATTTCCACAATAAACAGTTTTTAATTCTGAAAATGCTTTGTATTTGTACATTTCCTGTGAAATCACCTGGGAAGGTAAAAAAAGCATAAATAGAAATTTACATTAAATTTTCTATATACACCTCAACGAGTCACCACACTATACGTATACGAAACATAAATGGCGTCCATATGAACCGAAGATGTACGGACAAAACGACGCACGGATGGAATGAAGCATTGTCTTACGGACGGACGTATGAGCGTACAGATGAATGGACGAAAGGAAGGACGCGCGCAAGAACGTATGGGCGCAAAGACGGACGTGCGCAAGGACGTACAGAGGGATGAATATACGGAAGAAAGAATAGACAGATGGAGGGATGAATAGACAAAAGGACTGAGGACATATGAACGTATGAATGAGATGACGGAATGACGTATGGAAGGACGAATGAACGAACGAAAGAACAAATGGATGGTAAGACGCGCGTCTTTATATACGGAGTTTGGATACACCGATGATTGGGCAGAAGGACGGACAAGCGCATGGACATACGGACAGACGTCTATACCAACGAAGAGACGGGCAGATGGAAGGACACATGACCTTACGGATGGACTAACGGACGTATGAACGTACACATAGACGGATGGGAGGACAGAATGGCGAAGGAACGTTACAGACAAACGTACGGACGGAGTCACGAAAGCTACGAAACTCATTGTCATCGTTAAAGAGTTTTGTAATTTTCTTTTTATATTTTCAACTCTAATCGTCAACTTCTACCCAATACATCTCGTTCTGAAAATGGAAGTGAAATCAGTTTGTTACCAATTCAACACTCTCCAATAACAGAGTATGTATGGATAAGACAACAAACAGATAGCATTGAATGGAGAAACGAACGAAGGAAGTTTCTTACCGCTTCAATGTTTGGAATTGTATGTAAAAGAAAGGAAGTAACAAAATCTGTCAACTTTTCATACAACACTGTGGATAGGCCCTATACTCCCGCCAAGGTTATGAAAATGGTCTGATTGAAATTCGATTATTTACTCTAATTAGACTTTCAACATGCCATATTTTTGTTTGTTGATACAGTGCAAAATTTATCGGATCGCGGCTTATCATTTGTCCCTTCTTTTACATTCTTAAATTTTGAGAATAATTCCTTCACAGTTGGACACGCAATACATGAAATTCCATACACTACTTGCATTCGCGAATGTACCTTTTATGTACCATAAATTCCGGCATATAACGCGCACTTTTAACACTAAAAAATTAAATTTTTGGGATGCGTGTTATCGGAGAAAATCTCTGTAGTTAAGCAGGGTTTTGTGTGTTCAGTAATTTGGATATAACCTGCGGATTATCGCCGTACCGTTCGGATTTTTATTATTGCGAATAGTTAAAAATAGTGCCTCGAGATTTTATGTACTTTAAGTACTAAATAGTAGAAATACGTAATTTTTGAAACTGGTTAGAAAAATGTTTACTAAAACTTAAATTAGTTACCGAACCCGAGCCCTGCAATTGTTTCCCAGGCTGACCTTACCAAAGATGGGTTTTAATTGAACAAACCTCATATGCACAATATGTTTCTTTCACACAACTCACGTGGATCAAACAGGCTTTAATTTTATACTACTACTAAAATTAGAACTTATATCAATTTTAGAAATTTAACAAACAACGTTTTCAATAAACAATTCATAAATAATTTATAATTAATAAGCAAAAATTTTATAGAAAGCAGCAAATTTAGGTGATTTAAAGGAATACGTTCTATTATTTTTTATTAAAATGGCTGAAATCCATTCTCGACACAGTATATGAATAATCAATGTAACATTACATTTTTTCTACAGTCAATATAAAAACTAGGTTTTTACGTTTTCTAATGTCAATGAAAATTTGATGTTTTCTGAGGAGGATCACTTTTGTGCTCTGGAGCGGTAAAGTAACATTGTCGCTCGTTAAAATATATCATATATGCCATGACTATAAATGGCATTTAAAATTATTGCATAATTATAGCAGACGACAACATTTCTAGTACTTATAGTCTTCCATGATGACAAATGAACAACTCATTTATTGTTGTTTATTAAATATTCTTAAAGACAATTGAGTATTTTTATTCTATAAAAAATGCGATTCTAGAAAAAACCTGATGTATAATTCGAGCCCAAAGTGACATTGGGCGCGTTTAGGGAACGCAACCGTTGACTCTCAGCGCATGTTTATACTCAACCTGTTTCGTATTAATAAGTTGCAACGGCTTTAAATTCCCTAAACGATTTTACCGTAGATAACTAAAACATGAATCTATACTTTTCTTAGCCTGTACAAACTAAGAGGTTATATAGACCACATTTGATTGTAGGTTATGTTAAATGACATTCATAGACAAAAAAATGGTTACATTTATGCCGGTTTATATAAAATGTAATTATATATTGTGATTTTAAGTAGCAAACATGGCTGAAGCATTTATGTTGGAGTGTTTCTTACTTGAAAATGAAATTAATTTAAATAATGTAGTTGATTTGATTCCATAATATTTTTTTTAAGCGAGGGATTGCGAAATTTATCAATTCGTTTAAGATATTCATCAAGAAATAATAATGTTGCTTTGTTATCCCATAAGAACTTTCTTCTCGCTGAATATTTCTATTTTCAGCAATATTAATATCCTTTCTTTCTCGTAATTCTTCTAAATTATATTTTTATGAACGAAAACCTGTCTGAGCTATAAATTCAACTTATATTTAAATTTTAAATTTTAGCAATTAATAAAATATTCACTGATGGTGAGTTTTGGTATATTTTCATCATTTACTAAACTATAATTAGGAAATATAGATATTTTTGGAAGGTCTGCCATTTATAACAAATATAAAAAAGGGTTTTCAAGTTTCTAACAGCAAAACAAATGTTAGGTACCTTATTAAGTTGAGGTTAGGTAGCATATGCTAACCAAACACAACAGAAAATTTTATGCTGACAAAATTATGCAACAGTTGAAAGTCAGCACTTTTTCAGCGCATTCGTTTAGGCAACCGTTGTCACTTAACTCTCTCAACGATTGCCAACAGTTGTATTCTCTAAACGCGCCCATTGTCACCCATGACAGCTTGAGGCGCTCCGCTGCGCGTTGCGCATAAGCTAGCTGTCTCGACAATGTGGCACTTTACGTTTTTAATTCATAAATAGCTGTTGTGAACAAAAATAAATTGATTTTTATGTTTCTAATTACGTTTTACAGTAAATCATATAGCTTAGCGACAGATTTTTATGTAAAAATTTACACATTTTTTTCAATTTAGTTTAAAATTTTTAACAAATTTATGTTCACTAAGCGCCTGGGAATACGAATCTTAAACAACGGTCTTATATCCGGGACACCCTGTAGAGTAAAAATACATACATTAATAGGTCGTAAGTTTTGTTACAGTTCTTTAGACTAGTAATAACTTTGAATCGTAATAAATTTGTATTGGAATTTATTTAATCAAAAATCCTAATTGATCGTTAAAATTGTAAATAATTATCTTATTAATTTAACTGATAAATTAATAGACACATGGTTTTTAATAATTATTGTATAATATAGTATAAAACTATTACAATTAAATTTGTATGGTATGCTTTTTGCTACGGTAATAGATTTGATTATCAAAAGTATTTATAGTTATTATATTGAGTTGTTTGTTGTAAAAGAAAACATCTAATATTTAGTAACCTAACAAGTGTGTAGTTACGAGTATACTCCACACAATTCCGCTTAAAATAATTTACGTCTCTTTATTGTAATTGGGTCTTGGAATCGAAATATATCTAACGTTTATCGCTTTTCGTCCCTCGCCGCAAATCCCCGCAGAAACTCGAGTGACTGACTGTACGGGCTCTTAAGATAAAATTTAAATAAAATATTTTTTCAAACATTACAACAACTTATAGAATGAAATAATACTTCATAGAAAATCCATAAAAACAAAGAAGTTTATAAACATTGAAAACACAATAATTATAATTTGAAACAAAGCAAAAAAAATTCGGACACTTCCTCTTGCCCTATATGAAATATAGGCAAAAGAGAAACTATGGTTATCATACAGAACCCAAAGAGCAAAAATGTGGAATTTCCTAACAATATAGTAGCTCTATAAAGTAAGTGACGTAAATAAATTTTTAAAAAGTAGGTTCTATAAGTTAACTTTTTGTTAAGGATGTTCAAGGTTTTGTAACGGTCGAGTTGCGTTTTGAATTACGTTTAAGCAGCCTGGTTATAGAAACATTACAGTGTGCGGTTATTCTCTGAATACTTGTGGATTACTATAACACTGCCCACCATTCACTTTTTAGTTACACTTAACGTTCCTTCTTAGTTACATTGTTATGAGTTGTTTTCGGAAGCAGTACTTATTCAAGTTACTTTATAATAAACTTTACGTAAACTTGTATTAATGTCACTGTACCGACATGGTTATCAAATATTTCCAATAACGCAGAAATAGTATAATATTACTATATACACGTGGATAAATAATTGTACATTAGTAGTAGTATTGCAGTGACCATTTAGTAATTAGGTCGCTGCGCGATGTGGTTATATTTCAGGTGTTTATCAATGATTGTTTTTATTGCTCATCCAATTCTTTTTAGAAATGTAGTTAATTGAAAAATGTTTAAATAAAAGCAAATAATTTTATTGATACATACATTATGGAAAAAATTGTAAGTATGTAGAATAAAAATAAGCAACCTGAAATATAAATATGTACCAGGTTTTGTGACTGATGAACTTTTATATTCACCTTGGTCATAAATATAATTTTGTAAAACGTAAGTATGTACATATTCAATAAAAATGTTGGTCTTGTCATATGCAATACATAAGAAGAAATAACACCTTTTAAATATTATACAAGTTTCTTTTGCAAAATTGTCTGCAAATCATATAAAAATAAAACTGTTAAATTACCCAGCAAAAAAATTAGTTGAAAATTCGGAAACGCAGTTATTTAAATTAATTAAAATAAATTTACTATCCAAAGTTTACATATTGGTGTAATGAATATCTACTCGCGACAGATTTGGGCACATCTTTGACTTATTCAAAGTTACAGTGTTCACTTAATCTACTATATCTACAATTTACTAATTTATGATCTCCAGTTCCAGAAAAACTACATTTATTTCCGGAAAATTTTAAATTTAAATTTAAAGAATGTACATTTTATTTGAAAAATGTTTCATTTCAGAGAAACAGAATAAAGTAAAATTAATTTCAGAAAGGGAACTTAAATTTTAGAAGCGTAAATACAAATACATAAAGAGTAAGTATTTTTCAAACAGTAAAACAAGAAAAGTTGAAAAAATAATTAATTAAATATCAACAATGAATTTCAAAACAAATACATATTGTGTAATACTATTTAACAAAAAATATTAACTATTATCTTTCCCGAAACAATTCATATACTTCACGTTTAATGTAATGGTACATACATATGTAAGTTCTTATTTTTCTAAAAAGGTACTGCAATTGTTCTTAAAACGTGCACCTAATTTTCGCTGAGCAATTGTAAAATATTTCTTATTATTACTTCTAATATATGTATCCCCTTGATACAATATGTAAAACAACACATAAATAAAAGGCTTTGAAACTGTTACAGATATTTATCTATATATATCTTGTAATTTAGATTTAATACACAAAACGATTATAATGATAAGCTTTGCCAACGTAACTTTGCATCTGTTAAAATGCAAGTGGTCAGCGCAATTATGTGCTGCTCCCTCTTCCGTTTGTTTCCCCCCACTTGATATCCTATTGTATGTATACGTGTAGAGTTTTACTAATTATGTACATCACAAATCCATTCTCCTAAGAAAAAGATTACAAATTTAATATAACTGGAACCTTAATGTTCCTTTTTGGTCTAACTTTAGAAATAATCTGAGATGGTGTCTCTATTATTTCTGGTACATTTGAATTTTCTAACTTAATTTTAAGTATTTCATTTATATTTATTTTATCTGTAGGTAACAACATTTACTAATTTTTTTTTCAAATCAGAATCAATGAATGTTTTATTATGTGGTTTACATGTCTTTTCCAAATCTGATTGCTGTTTGATAATTTACATAAATATATTCTCGGGCCTAATATTTTGTGAATATAAGCTTTTGCCCGAGATTTTGTATTTAATATACGATAGTCCCTAATATGAACCACTTCCCCTAGCTGAAAATGCACACCCCTACCTTATTTGCCTACAGTCCCGATATGTTCTTTCTTTAAATTTTCTGGTTTCATACGATCGAACCTAGTCATTACTTGTCTACCAAACATTAGTTCACCATTTGTTGATGGATTAAATGGTGGTGAGAATATATGTATAATAGTATGTAACTTACAAAATTCTGAAAATTTCTTTGATCTAAATTGAGGACCGTTATCATTAACCAGTTTTAATGGAATTCCGTAACGTGAAAATATTTTTCTCAATTCTATGATTGTATTGATGCTTGTTGTTGAATTCATCGTTATTAATTCTGAATATTTACTGTATGCATCAATTACTATTAGTAACATTTTATTTTGTGTCGGTCCACAGAAGTCTACATGGACCCTTTCAAACACTGCATTCGCTTTCGGATATAAGATAACTTTTACTTTAGGTGGATCTGGTCTTGCTTTAATGCAACTCGAGCATCCAGGTGCTTTCTTTCTATTTCTTTATCCACTGAAGGCCATCAAAAATATGATCTTCATTTGGCCTTCATTTTCACAATTCCGGCATGAGCTTCGTGCAATTCCTCGATAAGCTTTTCTCTAAATTTTTTGGGGATTACAACTCTATGTTCCAACATCAAAATAGTATTTTCTGTTGTTAATTCATAACATCTATTACAGTATGATATTAATTGTGCATTTACTTCCTTTAAATAGTTTGGCAACCCTTCAGTTACCCATTTATATACTGTTTTTAAGGTTTCATCCAGTTGAGTTTCCTCAGCTATATGTCTTAATGTGAGTGGTAAATCTGCATATTCTAAAACAAAATTTGAATAAATATAATCGTTATTACATTTTACTGTAGATTTCAATGGTAATCTCGAAAAAAAATCTGCATTCCCACTTTTTTCTCATTTTACATGGACAATTTTAAAATTAAAAGAGTGTAAATAAGCTCCCCATCCCTATATTCTACCTGTTGCCATGCTCGTAATACCTTTATTTTCACCTAATAGATAAATTAATGGTTTGTGGTCAGAAACTAATGTAAACGTTGTCCTATTAAATATTGACAAAATTTTTAAATGAAAAATATATAGCTAAAGCCTCTTTGTCCAGCATTGAATAGTTTCTCTCTGTTTTACTCAATGTTCTTGAAACAAAACTAATTGTTCTCTCGGTTCCATCTGAAAAAATATGTGATAAAACTCCCCCAATGTCATAAGGATTTGCATCGCAAGCAAGTTTTATTTTTACCTCTAGATTAAAATGAACTAAAAGTGTATCGGACGTAACTACTTCCTTAGCCTTACAAAATGCTTTCTCACAATCTTTATTCCAATTAAAAATCTCATCTTTATTAAAAGTCTTTATATTGGCTCTAACAATTCTGACCTATTTTTAATAAATTTTCCATAATATGTAATCATTCCTATAAATGACTTGGCTTGAGATACATCACTTGGTATAGGAGCTTCTAAAATGACTTTAATTTTTGAAAGGTCTTTTCTCAATCCTTGCTTATCTATTACATATCCTAAATAACATATTTCCTCTTTTAAAAAATTCACATTTTTCTTTACGTAAAATAGAACCTGCCTTTGATAAACGTTCAAAAACTAATTTTAAATTTTTTAGATGTTCTAAATCATTTGATCATGTTACAACAGTAGAACAACAACAAATAGAACCTGCCTTTGATAAACGTTCAAAAACTAATTTTAAATTTTTTAGATGTTCTAAATCATTTGATCATGTTACAGCAATATCATCAATAAAACTAACGACACCTTTAATAGCTTGTAATGTTTGATCAACAATTTTTTGAAAGATTGCACACGCAGGTTTAGTACCGAAAGGTAATCTTTCTACTTTAAATATTCCCTTATGAGTACTCCAAGCAAGTACATGTTTTGATTCCTCTGTTAAATCTAATTTTGAAAATCTTTGCCCCCCCCCCTGTAATGCTACAAATAATTTTTCAATACGACGTAAAGGGTGCTTAAAACTTCTAAATATAGATTTACAGTAATTTTATAGTCAGCACATAACCGTATTGAGCCGTTTGGTTTAAAAACAGGAACCAATGGAGTTCCCCATGCATTATCATTTATATGACTAATTACCCCTTCCTTTTCTAACCTAGCCAATTCTGCCTCTACTTTTTCGCTATAATCTGATGGTAGTGTTCGCGGTTTACAAAATTTGGGCTTCGCGTTCTCTTTTAAATTTAATGCAATTTTCCTAAATTTGTAGCGACCTAATTTATTTTTGAATAATTCCTCATATTCCGAAACCAATGTTTCCCAGTTAAATTATTGTTCTATAAGATGACATTTAATTTTAACTTAAAAAGTCTAATTAAATCTCGCCCTAACAAAGGTGGACCATTTCCCCTTATAACAATCAAATTTGTTTTATATATGTCATTACCAATAGAAATATTTACCTGAAAGATACCTAACGGTTTAATTTTGTTCCCGTCGTATACTTTTAGAATAACCGTGGTTGGCTGTATCAAAGTATTTTTGAAAAACTTGTGAAGTGTTCTTCTGAAATTGCCGATATGCTTGCACTTGTATCAACCTCCATTTCTAGCTTTTCGCCATTTCCTAGTAACTTAATACTATAGGGTTTACAACCATCTCTAAAATTAAAAATATTAGTTTCTGTACTACAAACAGATTTATAGTTAGAATCTTCTATATGTCAATAATTTGATTTTGTCGATTTACATATTTTTGCAAAGTGTCCTACTTTTTTACAGATTTTACAAGTATATGTTTTATATTTATATTTATTAAAACTATGATTAATCTCGCCACAAAGAAAACAATTAGTTCATACTTTACCTTTATACCTACGAATACTTCCTTCTTTATTTCCAATTTCTTTCTTCGGGAATTTATTTTTTAAACTATGAACCACCTCATATTCCTTCTTTGATGTACTATGATTTGCTAATACAGCGTCTTTCTGAATTGCAGTTTCCACAAATTCTTTCAGCGTTTTCTATTCTGGATCTTCTTCACACATTGCATTTAGAAGTCTTCGTTTGTACATTCCAGTGATAAATTTATCCTTTAAAATTACATTTACATGGTTTCAAAATTTTCAATCAACTGCTAATCGTTTAATTCTTGCATGCCATTCACTTATACTTTCATGTAGCAATTGTGTAGCTTGATAGAACTTGATTCTCTCAGAAAATGTTGAAATCTTTTTTGTGTATTGTAACACCAAAATTTCACACAGCTGTGTATATGACATACTACTTGGAGACTTGGGGTCACACAAATTTCTTAATATGGAATAAACTTCTGCTTCTAAGGTTGTTATTAATATTGCAGTCTTTTTGTTTTCATCACTAATTGCATTTGCTACAAAAAATTGTTCCAGGCGTTCTTTATATAAGGTAAAATTATCAGTCGCTTTATATTCTGGCATTCTTCCCAACAGAGAAATTTTTGATTTCTTTCGTTATTTATAATTTAACTAACCTGTGATCCATTAATATTCCGCCTTGGAATTAGACACTTGTTTCCGTTATCGTAATCCTCGTCGCCAAATATTGTTATGTATGTATCTCCTTGATACAATATGTAAAACAACACATAAATAAAAGGCTTTGAAACTGTTACAGATATTTATTTATAAATATCTTCTAATTTAGATTTAATACACAAAA